>JAFEMH010001782.1:0-130000 GCA_022495995.1 Adenophora triphylla var. japonica | reverse complement strand
ATTAACTGTGATCTCTCACACACACACACAAAAAAAAAAACACAAATTCAAACTAGATCAAGTTAAGCATGGGGAATTTTTTAGGATCCGAGGCCAGGACAGTCCAACTTGCACAAAATCTTGCCTGCCCATTCCGATCTCGATGGTCCTCATTCATTGGGTAATTTAAGGGTATTTTAGACATTTTTGCCCGGCTCATCAATCTCACCTGTCCATTCAAGTCGAGTTAAATCTCGACCTGATGTACAATTCGAATATTGTACAGTCGGACGGACGGACGAACTGCACCGGCCCAAATCCAATTTTGTAAGTAGATAAAGAGAGCAAAAGTGGAAGTCCAAGAACTTTATGCATGCTTTTTTGAATGGAGAAAGGGTATAAAAAAAGGTAATATTCTTTTGGTGCAATGCAGGAGGCGTGGGATCAGTTCAATTCAATTGGCCTTTGACCATTCAAACTCAAATCCATGATATTATTATTGGCCTACACTGATTTGCTGCTCCATTTTCTGCAAAAGTGCACTCTTGTAAATAATCTTCATTTTGACTCTCTGCCCCCTCTTCATTACATACATTATACATGCATACATACATACATACATACATACATACATACATTTGTGTATGTATATGATATTTTTAATATATACTACATCCGTCCGTACAAATATGTTTGTGTTAAAGGTAACCTGTGTCTTGTTTACAAAGTTGATTGTTATGTTGTACGTTTCAGTCATGCTATTATCTTCGGTTCCGTTTCAAAATAAATGTCTATATATATTTGTTCTTTATAAAGATGTGTAAACATTAGTAGAAGGCAGAAGCGGCTGGTAGGGAGATAAAGACAGCTTAGTGTTGTATACTTCCTCCGTCCCAAGATAATCTTCCCATTTGGCTATTCAATCTTGTTAACGATATGAACACTTGCTTTACTAGCCATGTTTTGTTTATGCATCTTTAAGCTCAAATTGTAGAAATGGAAAGAACCTTTTGGAACAATAAAACATGACAAATGGAAAGATCATTTTGGGAGAGGGAATATGTATTACAACCTCTGTCGCAAAATATATGTCCAAATTTAAATGAAGAGTGATTTTAACACTGAGGGATATTAGTGAAATAACTTGATGTGACTGCAAGATAAAGGAGGATGACAAAGCTTCTCAAGTATTGACTCAATTATTGTTGTCGAAAATGAACCGATGAAGATGAGAAATAAGAGAGAACTGAGATCAAGAGGGGTACTGATTAATTTCATTTAGGCCAACCGACATTTACCCTTTGTACTATGTTTTAGCAACATTTTTAACCCACCTTGTATTTTTTTAGCAGTTTTAACCTCTATACTCCAAATACGCATATGTTTTTACCTGACACACTAACTCCATTCAAAAATGTTACAAGATTTAACGAAACTTAACGAAACTTCCGTTTATCTTGCAAAAATAATTTCCTCATGAATTCTCCAATCATACACCATTAATTCTCCTTCTCCCACTAACTTACTCCATATCAAAATCTCATATTCCACCCATTTTCACGAATAAAGCATTAGTTTTCTTAAAAAATGGCTTGTTTGTGAGGACGGACCAAGCAACGTCAAATTTTTTATGGCTAATATCTAGATTTTGTTATTTGTTTTTTTAGATGTGTAGTAGTGTACTAGTCCTTGGACTATGGTTTGAAGTCCGTCCCATTATTATAAGCAACGAGCAAACATCCATTTTATTCGGAATGATAATGGATTTTATATCATCTTCACCTTAAAAATTAGTATCCATTTTTTTTTCATGAGCATGTACTTTTGTTAGTGGTTATGAGCATGAATGATAAGTGATTATTATGAAACATAATTAATGATATATAGTGGGTTAGTGGGAGTAGGGAGATTTTAACGGTTTATGATGGGGGGATTGGAAACCATTTTTGTAAGAAAAACAGAGGCTTCGTTGAGTTTTGTTAGATTTTGTTATGTTTCTTAATATTTCTGGACAGAGTTAGTATATCGGGCGAATACATATACGTATTTGTAATACAGAGATTAATACTGCTAATAAATACAAGGTGGGCGAAGCTAAAACATAGTATACAGGGTTAAAAAGGCGGTCTAGATGACACTTTTAGAACGTGTGAGTGTGTGTGTGGTGTGTGTATGTGTGGTGGCGGGGGGTTGGTGGTGGGGGGCTATAGATTAAAGGCCGTGAAGAATATAAATACAGTGGACACGATTAGCAGCCGTACTTAGGGGTGTAAATGGTTAGGTTTGGTTCGATTTAGGCCAATTTACGTACCGAACAACTAGTAATCGGTTTGGAAAAATCTCAAATCGAATCGAACCATGAAATAATTCAAACCGAACCGAATCAAAGCACCATGGTTTGGTTCGGTTTGGTTCGAACCGCGGTTTAATTTTTACGGTCCGAATCGTGGTTTAAATCACAATTCAAACCACGGTTCAAACCATGAAATAGAACACGACTTAATCATTAATTAATACATGGTTTCAGACTATACAATTCATTGTCATGTTTGTTTGAATTTTTCCGACTTAGCATATAGAAGAGATCAAAATTTAAATGAAACTGTGTTTCAATGTTTATGATAACAACATGCCATTTGAGTAGTTATAATGATATGTGATAAAAAGTAAATTAACATTATAATAGGAAATTAAACAAAAGAAAAAGGGTTATGGGCTAAAACCCATTAATAGAATTAGGAGTTTTCAAATCTAAATATGAGATGAATATGAAAGATATGTATATATACGATTAATATTGAACGGTTTGATGGTTTGATTTTGCAGTCTCAAACCGTGTTTTGAGAATTCATGATGTATACGCATCGGAATAATTTAAAGAGAATCGCTTAACGAATCTCAAATGAGACTTTCAAGGGAAATCTCAAAACCTATAACAACTCACCACCCTTGAAATTCACCAAAAGGATACGAAATTGGAAGAAATGTTCGCCACTAATCGGAATCCACCGAATAGATAAGAACCATCAAAAAGACACAACCCAAAGTTAAACTTTAACTTAGATTAATAATCGAAAAGGGACAATAATTGCAAAGCAATAATTTTAATTATATTAAACTTGATCTCCTTTACAATAAACGGATTGAAGTATTTATAAACCTATAAATGTTTTGAAGAGACACAAATATGAACCAGCACCAATAAACAACAGACATGTCTTTTACAAACAAACACCAGTTTACGAACAGACACCAGCACCATTCAGGAACCCCTCGGCCGAGGCACTGAGCATGCTCGGCCGAGCAACTATCTTGGCTCGATCAAGTATCTACCAAGACTCGACCGAGCAAAGCCATTTATCAAACCCAAGCTTCTGCCTTCGTATCCCTCGGCCGAGGCACTGAATCTGCTCGGCCGAGCACTCTTGCTTCAGGCTTGTGTGACTTTGTAATGCCAGAATCGTTACGAACCATGCCATTTTGATCCCCAAGTCGTTCAGCCGCAACACAATCTACATCAATTTATACAGACTAAATTGAACTACACGACTTGATAATTATTGAAAATCAAATTAAATCACTATTATTTGAAAATCAAATTAAATGTTTGATTTAATTCGATTTCAAATTGCGATTTGTAGCGAATCACTTGCAACCTACCCGCTAGCTGTACTACCACCATCACCACCAGATATGTAGTTGACTATTCATTATTGACTTGAATTATTGTATTGTAAATTTGTCCTTTTCTTATCTTAGGATATCTAATACAGCTATGCATATCCATATCCGTACTATGCCAATTCATTTTTGTACCTTTTTTTCTCTTTTTTTTTTTTTTTTTTTTTCATCACCCAGGTTCCTAGCTTATGGCTGCTCCAGTGTTTTTACCAAGATTTGAAGCTTTTCACATTGAGGTTCTGGCCGCAATCTTGTTTTCTTAGCTCACGCGGATGTCGGGAGCTCAGGACGCGAAACCCAAGGTAGAAATTAAACCACAAAAATTTTCCTTGAGGGGAATCGAACCGGTGATCTCCCCTACGAAAAGCCACCAAGATATCGCTGGACCAAAACCACTTAGGTTTTCTCTCTCTCTCTCTCTCTCTCTCTCTCTTCTTTTTTTAATCAAGCAATAAGGTGCTCTGAATCTCACTTGAAATAACAATTTTAAGGACGGTGGTGACCAAAAATAATTAATACGACTTATTTTTCAAAATGAATAATCAAGAATTTTTTTCTTTTTTAATTTTAATCTTGAACAAATTTAAAAAAAAAAAATCAGAATCATTCATTTTGAGATAGGGAGAAAAATTACAGATCACATATAAAAAAATAAAGCTTATAATGGCCCAAAATGCTAAGGGTGAAGATGATAAATGCTTGTGGTTGGCCTTGGGATCACCTATCTATCATTACTAAATCAAAATAATAGTACACTACTCCCTCTTGTCCATATTTTAGACAAAATGTAAGGTACAAAATAATAATTGTCGCTTTTGAGATAAAAAATTTAACTTTTTATTTTATTTTTTAATTGAAATTTGTTTTGTTTTATTAATTGGGTTGTTGTGTGAAGTAATATAATGGAGAAAAACATTAACCGAGGACAATCTTGATACTTTATCATTAAATTAAGGTAATAATTGTTTTTTTTTAATTTGTAAAAATTACAAAAACTACAATTATTTTATATCAATATACAGTAAAAAAACGAGAAGCTTTCGAGCGGAGTGCTTAATTACAAACAAGGAATGAAGAGTAAAATATTACTCCCACAACTACTCCCCACTATAATCTTTTCCATTATTGTTGAAAAAAATTTATTAAAAAATTTAGTGAAATAGATGTTGTGAGTATTAAAAGTGAGGTACGAGAGAAAAAGTGAAGTAGAAAATAATTGAATTGTTATTGTTAGTATAATGCGGGTCTCATTAATATAAAAATAATAAAATATTTTCATTTTAGAAAGTATGTACTCCCTCCGTCCTACACTAGTGTGGACTTATTTCCTTTTTGATCCATCTCACATTAGTGTGAACTGTTCAAAATGGCAAAGAATCTTTACTATTCCACCCACTCGTTCTTTCTCCTACTTTACTTTTACACTCACAACATTATCTCTCTTAACTATTCCTCCCACTTATTCTCTCTCCTATTTAATTTTTCATACTCACAAACACCTCCTCCACCTATTTCTCTCTCCTATTTTTTCTTAATTTTCGTAATAAAAAAAATGGTCCACACTAGTGTGGGACGGAGGGAGTAATTTGTAATATGACGCTTAATGATGAAAATGTATAGTTTGCAGTGTAATGGAAGGAGTATGATGTATTCCATGGCAAGGCTGAGGCGTTTGGAGCTGCAACTTTAGCAAATGCAACAACCTGGAAAGAAGGACATGTGAGTCGTGCGACATTGCCAATCAACGAAGGCACGACTCGTGCTTCTTGGCACGACTCGTGCTTCTTAGCACGAGTCGTGATGAAACCCTGCACGACTGAAATTTATATCACGCCTCGTTTCACGAATGTCCTTGGCGTTGTACGACTCGTGCATACTTGCACGACTCGTGCTTTTACCGATTTTGACGAATTGCGTTGATTTACTTACTGTTTTAAACATATTTTAATTAGGATTCTTTCTTTTCCTTTTTCAAGTATTTTTAGGGTTTGTAGGGAGTATTTATATTTTTGTCTTTAGAATTGAAAAAAACTTATGCTTTTTATCAATCAAATTCTTTTGCAAGTTTTGCAAGTTTATTGTGTTCTTCCTAAAGTCATCAATTGACTTTGTCAATAATCTTCTTCGGTTGATTATTAGATTAAATTCTTTTGCGAGAAGTTTAATCATATCCCCTTTGTTTGTTAATCGATTTTACTCCTTTGAATCCTTGAAGCTTTGAATCGCAATGAACAAGCTGCGAGAGAACGGCAAGAGCAGTTAGCACGTCAACATAGAGAATTGATTGATGTTTTGCGAGGTTTGCATGTTGGCAATGGGGATAGAGGACGTCGGGATGACCCGGAGGAGGACAACAACCGTCGGCCGGCTGGAGGATTTCGTGAAGAGAGACGAAGAGAGGATGATAGACCCGTCGACTACCGGCCTAAAATTCGTGCTGACATTCCTTCTTTTTCAGGTAACTTGGGTATTGAGGAATTTTCAGATTGGTTGGTAGAGGTTGAAAAATTCTTCACTTTGATGAGAGTTGAGGAAGATAGAAAGGTTCCCTATGTTGCTTACAAGTTACGGGGCGATGCCTCCGCATGGTGGGAGACCTTAAACCGATAACGGAGGAGAGAGGGCCAAAGACCAATCGATCGTTGGGAAAATATGAGGTTTGAGTTAAGAAGACAATTTCTCCCTGAAGATCATGAACAACAATTATATGTGAAATTTTTGTCTTGTACTTAAGGAAATCGAATGGTGGAGGAGTATGCTAGAGGTTTTTATGGTCAGGCGGCTCGCACTGATATGTTTGAATCCGAGGAAAAACAGGTAGCAAGGTTTGAATCGGGTATTCGGGTAGCTATTAAAATTTGGGTGGAATTGTTTACTCATCATTCATTGGCCGACGTGATTTCTAGAGCTACAAAGGTGGAGCGACAACTTGCCTCTTCTACGATCACACGGTTTGGCGAGTCTTCTGCTGGGAGTAATAATGGGAGATTTGTGGGTACTCGTTTATCTCCGGCTCAGAATAAAGTGCAATCCCCACCTCCAAAATCGGTTGAAGTTGTGCCACCAACCCCCACGAACGTTGCAAACCCCACTGTAAGTAAACCTCCTACCACTAATTTGGGGCGTCAAACTCCCAATCCTTATGCTAAGACTTTTGGCAATAAATGTTTTAAGTATGGGCAAGTAGGCCACACATCTAGTGGTTGTCATCTTCGAAAGAGTACTAATATGGTGGATCATGATGATAATGTTGAGGAGGAGGATGGTCCGGTTTATTGTGAGGATCCTAATGAGGAGGAGGAAGGTGCCGAGACTCATGAATCTTTGGTGGTTAACCGGTTGATGTTAACTACACCTAGTGAAACAGAGGATCCGGCTCGGCATAGTATTTTTCGCACCAAAGGAAAGATTAAAGATTGTGATGTTCATATTATTGTTGACAGTGGGAGCAGTGAGAATTTGATTGCACGTGACATGGTGGATAAGTTGAAGCTTGACGTAAAGCCACACCCATCACCTTATTCCGTTGGGTGGATCAATGCCGTTGGTAAGATTAAGGTACGTGAACAGTGCTTTGTACCTTTCTCTATTGGTCGTTATAATGATACTATTCTGTGTGATATAATTGATATGACTGCTTGCAATTTGTTGTTGGGAAGGCCTTGGCAATTTGATCTTAATGTCGTACACATGGGTAAGGAGAATATTATTAGCTTCAAGAAGGATGGGGCACGTTTCAATTTATGCCCCTTGAAAGTTAAGGGTTCTCTTCTCAAGGGAAAGGCTAAACCTATTATTTCTCTATGCACTGTCTCTGAATTTATGGATGATCTTGTTGATGCTCCTTGTATTTTTGCTGTGGTTCATAAGGACGTTGTAGGGGGTGTTAGTGTGGTTCCTGTTTCTTTGCAGTCACTTTTGGATGAGTATAGTTCTATTATGCCTGATGAGTTACCACCGGGGTTACCTCCTTTACGTAATATTCAGCATAATATTGATTTAGTTCCGGGGGCATCCCTTCCTAACCTTCCACATTATTGTATGAGTCCGGCTGAACATGACATTTTGAAGGAGCAGGTGGAAGATTTATTGAAAAAGGGCTACATTCAGGAGAGCTTGAGTCCTTGTGCAGTTCCGGCCCTTCTTGTGCCTAAGAAGGATGGTACTTGGCGTATGTGCGTTGATAGTCGAGCCATCAACAAGATTACGGTCAAGTATCGATTCCCTATTCCTCCCCTTGATGATATGTTGGATATGCTTCGTGGGGCTACAGTTTTTTCTAAAATTGATTTGAGGAGTGGGTACCATCAAGTTCGTGTTCGTCCGGGTGATGAATGGAAGACAGCTTTCAAGACGAAGGAGGGGTTATATGAATGGTTGGTTATGCCTTTTGGTTTGTCTAATGCTCCTATCACTTTTATGCGTTTGATGAATCAAGTCTTGAAACCATTTAATGGTAAATTTCTTGTGGTTTATTTTGATGACATCTTGATTTATAGTAAGTCCGAGGAGGAGCATCTTGCACACATCAAAGAATTTTTGCAAGCTTTGAAGGAGAACGAGTTATACATTAACCTCAAGAAGAGTAGTTTTATGCTTAACAAACTATTATTTTTGGGTTATATTGTTTCTGCAGATGGCATTCATGTGGATGAGGACAAAGTTCGGGCTATTCGAGATTGGCCTATTCCGACTACCGTTAGTGAGGTACGGAGTTTTCACGGCCTTGCTACTTTTTATCTTCGTTTTATTCGGGATTTTAGTACTATCATGGCTCCTATTATCGAATGTTTGAAGAAAGGGAAGTTTTCTTGGGGCGATGAGGCGACTTCTGCTTTTGCTTTGATTAAGGAAAAGTTGACTAGTGCTCCACTTTTAGTTTTGTCGGATTTCTCTAAGCCTTTTGAACTTGAGACGGATGCTTCTGTTGTTGGCATTGGGGCTGTTTTGATTCAAGAAAAGTGTCCGGTTGCTTTTATGAGTCAAAAGTTGGAAGAGTCGAAACGGAAGTGGACAGTTTATGAGCTTGAGTTTTATGCGATGGTCCAAGCCATAAAACATTGGGAGCAATATTTACTCCATCGAGAGTTTATTCTTCATACGGACCATGAAGCCTTGAAGTACATGAATGGCCAAAAGTCGTTGAACCGAATGCATACAAGGTGGGTGGCTTATCTCCAACAGTTTACATTTGTTATTGTCCACAAGAGTGGTAGCCATAACAAGGTGGAGGATGCTTTAAGCCATCGGGCATGTTTATTGGTGACTATGCATAACCTTGTTGTGGGTTTTGACTGTCTCAAGGAGTTATATGAGACCGATCCGAATTTTTCTGAAGAGTGGGCGAGATGTCGTGATGGTGGTAGTTGTGGGTCTTTTCTCTTACAAGATGGGTTTCTCTTCTACTTGGATCGATTGTGTATTCCTCAAGGCTCGGTTCGTGAGAGTCTTATCAATGAGATTCACAAGGATGGTCATCATGGCATGGACAAGACGGCCAAGTTGGTTACAAGGAGTTACTTTTGGCCTCAGATTCGGAAGGACACTCATAAGTTTGTGCGGAAGTGTATGGTTTACCAGTCTACCAAGGGCCATGTTCAAAACACGGGTTTGTATACTCCTTTGCCTATTCCTGAGGCTCCTTGGGAAGATCTTTCTATGGACTTTGTACTTGGTTTGCCTCGCACACAACATGGCAATGATTCCGTTTTTGTGGTTGTTGATCGTTTCTCCAAAATGGCTCACTTCATTCCTTGTAGGAAGACTTCAAATGCTTGTCATGTGGCGGGCTTGTTCTTCAAGGAGGTGGTGCGTTTGAATGGAGTGCCTAAGACTATTACTTCCGATCGTGACACGAAATTCTTGAGTAACTTCTAGCGTACTTTATGGGGCTTGTTCCGCACGGAGTTGCAGTTTAGTAGTGCTTTTCATCCTCAGACAGATGGGCAAACAGAGGTGGTTAATCGTTCCTTGGGTAGTATGCTTCGTTGTTTGTGTGGTGACAATCCTAAGAAGTGGGATTTGATGTTGGCTACAGCTGAGTTTGCCTTCAATAATACTCCCAATCGCACTACCAAGAAGTCCCCTTTTGAGATTGTGTATCAACGGCCCCCTACTCATACTCTTGGTTTGGTTCCTTTGCCAAAGCTTTCGGGGTTTAGCATCGCTGCTGAGCATATGGAGGAGAATTTTGATGAGGTGCAAAGGGAGGTTGTGAAGAACATTGAAGATTCTAATGCAAAGTACAAAGAAGCCGCGGACAAGAGGCGTCGCTTGAAGGAGTTCTCTGTTGGTGATTTGGTTATGGTTCACTTGCGTAAGGAGCGTTTTCCTCAAGGGACCTACAGCAAGCTTCACCCCAAGAAGATCGGGCCGTGCAAGATTTTGACGAAGATCAATGCCAATGCTTATATTGTGGATTTGCCGGATGGGTGGAACATTTCTCCTACGTTCAATGTATCGGATTTGGTTCAATTTTATCCCGATGTGCCGCTTTATTTGGATGATGATTCGGGGACGAATCCTTTTGAAGTGGGGGAGAATGATGTATTCCATGGCGAGGCTGAGGCGTTTGGAGCTGCAACTTCAGCAAATGCAACAGACTGGGAAGAGGGACCTGTGAGTCGTGCGACATTGCCAATCAACGAAGGCACGACTCGTGCTTCTTAGCACGAGTCGTGATGAAACCCTGCACGACTGAAATTTCTATCACGCCTCGTTTCACGAATGTCCTTGGCGTTGTACGACTCGTGCATACTTGCACGACTCGTGCTCTTTACTGATTTTGACGGATTGCGATGATTTACTTCCTGTTTTAAACGTATTTTAATTAGGATTCTTTCTTTTCCTTTTCCAAGTATTTTTAGGGTTTGTGGGAGTATTTAGATTTTTGTCTTTAGAATTGAAAAACACTTATGCTTTTTATCAATCAAATTCCTTTGCAAGTTTTGCAAGTTTATTGTGTTCTTTCTAAAGTTATCAATTGACTTTGTCAATAATCTTCTTCGATTGATTATTAGATTAAATTCTTTTGCGAGAAGTTTAATCATATCCCCTTTGTTTGTTAATCGATTTTACTTCTTTTACGAGAATTAAATCGATTATCTTGTTTTATTTTAGTTTTGCTGCGTTTACATTACGGTATGTACTAATGCAATCATAATAATGCTTCTACAGAGGGAACAAATTTTGTAAACCCATTTTCCCATTTCTTGAAATTGGTGATTGCTTCAGTTTTTTCCAGAGATCTAAGGGCATGGATTGGAAAGCTCTAAGCCAAGCCAACGGTGACAAAATGGAAGATTTGGTTGATGAGCATCAATCGGTTTATGCTCTGCCAGTTTTTACTTTTACCAAATTGAACCACTTTTTTAAAAAAAAAAATTAGTATTCCCTCAGTCCCAAAATATTTATGTCATTTAATTTTTTTTGTTAAACTTTGATCATAAATATATGACAATTTAATTATGTTCATGAAATTTTAAAAATTCATATTGATTCACCATTAATAATATTATCAACAACAACTTTTAAAATTTCATGAACACGATTAATCTCTCATAAATTTGTGGTCAAAGTTCAATAAAAAAGTCAAATGAGACAAACATTTTGGGACAGAAGGAGTATTTCGTTGTTCCAAAATAAATATTTATTTTTAAATTTTTTTAATTAAAATAAATACTCCATCCGTCCCACAATAATATGTAAACTTTCTATTTTGGGCGTCCCACAATAATATCTAACTTTCCCTAAATGGAAAGGAATCTTTACTATTCCCTCCACACATTCTCTCTCCTACATTATTTTAATACTCACATCACCATTATAATTTACTATTCTCTCCACTCATTCTCTCTCCTATTTTATTTTCACACTCACAACACTTTCAATATAATATTTTCTCCTTAATCCCCGTGCAAAACCCAAAAGTCCATGATGACGCCAAAATCGTCAAAACAGCCCAAATCCAAGCGTTGAATGCTCCGGCGATTGCAAGGCCTGAAAATAAGAGAAAACACGTAAACTAAGCCGGGGCGGATCCGGCTAAAGGCCCTCCGGCGTGAGAGTAAGTTCACGGTTGATATTAGAGAAATCAAATGGACAGAGTTTCTCCAATGTAAAAAGTAACGTACCAAATAATGAGCCATGGGGCTTGTATTTATAGGAATGGATTGATAGAATCCATGTTGGAGTGAACTTGTAAAGAGATAAGATATAATCCTAAGAGAATTATATCTGTTAAGGAGTCATTGTTTGACTTGAATTGAGGTTGGTGATCATAATCCTGATTAGATAATGATTGTATAGCCCTTGTTTGATAAGGGCGTATCTTGCTAGCCAGGAGCAGAGGAACACAAATGTTTTTCCTCGGCCTTGGCAAATAGGCCGAGGAGAATGATTACGCTTCCTCGTCATTTGGTGATTGGCCGACACGGAGACATGCCGAGGAGAATGATTTTGTTTCCTCGTCACTTGAGAATATGCCGAGGTAAGAACTTTTCTCTCCTCGTCACTTGAAGATATGCCGAGGTGCGAGGTCTTCCTCGTCGTTAAGGGAGGTCTTCCTCGTCGTACTTGGAGGTCTTCCTCGTCGTTAAGGGAGGTCTTCCTCTTCGTTAAGGGAGGTCTTCCTCGTACTTAAGGGAGGTCTTCCTCGTCGTTAAGGGAGGTCTTCCTTGTACTCAAGGGAGGTCTTCCTCGTACTTAAGGGAGGTCTTCCTCGTCGTTAAGGGAGGTCTTCCTCGTACTTAAGGGAGGTCTTCCTCGTCGTTAAGGGAGGTCTTCCTCGTCGTTAAGGGAGGTCTTCCTCGTACTTAAGGGAGGTCTTCCTCGTACTTGAGACTTAGTCATTTCGCCTACTAAGTCTAGGTCGACCTAGGGGAATGACGAGGAAGCTTGGTTCGAGGAAGGTAGAGAAGCCCATTCGCCTCCTTGTACATCATACTTAGGATTACGTTTAGGGCCCAATCAACTTGGGCCTTGCCCGTACTAGTCCAAGTTCGTATCTTCGGTTTATACCGTTCGGTGGCCCAGACTTCCTAGCTCGACATAAGGCATGCCGAGGAGGAAGTGAGCTCTACCTCGGTTACTAGAATACGAACGGGCGTCGCGTGGCGGGTGTCGCTTCAATTGTCCGCGGGCGATAATGCAATGATGGATTGCGTAGCACGATGTTTGACGTCTTGGATACCCACGGGGTATATTTAAAAGATGGTCATCTGCTTGGATCCCTCCTTCCGTTGATCATCAAAATATCAATGCCATTATTGAGTTGATTGAGGATGAGGTACCTAGCATGGAGGAAGACGATGAGGTGGATGCCGTGGTGCAGCCGAGGAGATTAATGCCGAGGAGCAAGCTCAAACCCGGTAAGTCATCAACCCGGATCCCGGCACGAAGGAAGACGATGAGGCGGATGCCGTGGTGCGGCCGAGGAGACTAATGCCGAGGAGCAAGCTCGAACCCGGTAAGTCATCATCCAGGATCTGGCACGGAGGACTTCCTTGTCTTCAATTATTGCTTTAGTATAAACTGCTTTGCTTGAATGCCAGTACAAACTTGGGAAAGTCGAGGAAGATCATCTCGTACCTTTGATATTGTAGAAAGTGGAGGCTAGCTCATTTTTAGATGTTTTGTCAGATTCGCTGTTTCAAGTCATTAGCCGAGGAGGATTCCTTGGTCTTGACCGATGTGCCGCTTTAGTCATTTAGAGTCGAGGGTCTCCTTGTCCGGACGTTGGGCTCTCTTCTTTTCATCTCTACATGACGAGGAAAGATGACTCGTACATAGGTCCTAGATGGTTTTACCGCGTTAGCCGTTAGAGGCGTTGGGCTTACTTCTTTGTCACCTTTCTATGACGAGGAAGATGACTCGTACATAGGTCGTAAGTGTTTTTGCCGCGTTAGCCGTTTAGGCGTTGGGCTTACTTCTTTGTCATCTCTCTATGACGAGGAAGATGACTCGCACATAGGTCGTAGATGGTTTTTGCCGCGTTAGCCGTCTAGGCGTTGGGCTTACTTCTTTGTCATCTCTCTATGACGAGGAAGATGACTCGCACATAGGTCGTAGATGTTTTTGCCGCGTTAGCCGTTTAGGCGTTGGGCTTACTTCTTTGTCATCTCTCTATGACGAGGAAGATGACTCGCACATAGGTCGTAGATGGTTTTGCCGCGTTAGCCGTTAGAGGCGTTGGGCTTACTTCTTTGTCACCTTTCTATGACGAGGAAGATGACTCGCACATAGGTCGTAGATGTTTTTGCCGCGTTAGCCGTTAGAGGCGTTGGGCTTACTTCTTTGTCATCTCTCTATGACGAGGAAGATGACTCGCACATAGGTCGTAGATGGTTTTGCCGCGTTAGCCGTTAGAGGCGTTGGGCTTACTTCTTTGTCACCTTTCTATGACGAGGAAGATGACTCGCACATAGGTCGTAGATGTTTTTGCCGCGTTAGCCGTTAGAGGCGTTGGGCTTACTTCTTTGTCATCTCTTTATGACGAGGAAGATGACTCGCACATAGGTCGTAGATGGTTTTGCCGCGTTAGCCGTTAGAGGCGTTGGGCTTACTTCTTTGTCACCTTTCTATGACGAGGAAGATGACTCGCACATAGGTCGTAGATGTTTTTGCCGCGTTAGCCGTTAGAGGCGTTGGGCTTACTTCTTTGTCATCTCTATGACGAGGAAGATGACTCGCACATAGGTCGTAGATGTTTTTGGCCTCTCCCATCCTTGACGAGGAGAAAACGTGCTTGGTAGTTGACTTGCATGTTGAAGAAGTAAATTTCATAAATTGAAAAGATTCATCAGACTGCAACCCTACCTTGCTAGAAAAGTAAAACTGACTAATCTATTACATAAAAATGGAATAAACTGGACTTAATGAAAGTACTCTATCCTTGCTAAAATTTGAATTTAAATTTCCTTATTTGTCTGTCTCACTTCCACTAGTTCATCTATGTCCCGCATGACTCTCCTTATCTCTAGTCATGGTCGGAGCCCCCGAGTTCCGCCGTATGACGAGACTAGGGCTATATCTAGGACGGACGTAACCGTGTATAGGAGAAATTAGTGGAGCTTGGCCCTAGGAGGCCCGTCGTCTCCATCCGTATCGTTGTCTTCGCCGGCTTCCCGTCTTTTCGCTTGCCATCCTTCTTCAAGATATAACGATCTAGTTTGCCTTCATCAACCCAATTCGAATCGTCTTTTTGAGGGCAAAACGGTTCTCGAGTGTTGTGACCATAGTCTTTGTGGAAATCACGGTGCTTGGACGGGTCACGCGGATGCTTTGTGTGGTCACCGATTGGACGGGGTATGGAAGATTCACCAATTGCATGATTTCGTAAATTGGTTTGGTAAGAGGAGTGAAGATCTCGGTTCCTCGCGTCCCGTTTTTGCCTTTATAACCATTTCCGTTGGAGGATGTGTGGTTTGCTTTCTCTTCGCTTTCGCCTTGTCGGCTCCCCTTTTCTTTGTTTTATCTTCACCATGGAAATGGCATAAGCCACCTTATATAATTCGGACTTGGATTTAGGTTCCCGGCCGAGAGTTCATAAACGAGGGGACCAGATTTTAAGCCGAGTTGAAACAAACAATGACCTCCCCGTCGGTGAGGCTCTCTTCAACCTCGGTCCGCCATTTTCCTAATCGGTTGTAGTAGCCGAGGGTAGTCTCTCCCTTTCCTTGCTCGATGTTGGCCAAATCGGCCGCCTCATCTTCCTCTTACCAAGAAGTGGCAAAGTGGTCCAAGAATATTCTCCTCATGCCCTCCAAAGAATCGATGCAACCTCTTTTAAGCTCACGAAACCAGGTCAAGGTCGTTCGGAGAAGGTGCTCGCGAAAGCTTTGCAGAGCATGTCATCGCGGTGGTGAGGAGGTTCATGGTTTGTTCAAAACCTTGCACGTGATCTTTTGCATCAGTGGTGCCGTTGTACTTTTCGAAGTTCGGGAGCTTGAAGTGAGGCTTGGGTGGTGCCGCAGTTATCCTCAAGGAGAACGGACGAGTTGCCCGCCGTAGTCATCGTCATTGGACTTCTTTCCCATCTCCATGTCATCTAATCTTTGCTTCAACATCTCCCATTGATTGGTCTCCACTCCCTTGTCGCCGCTGAGCGGGTGCTTCGTTGGGAGCTTCGATTGATTTATCCTTGGGGGCGATCATTCACCCTACCGTGTTTCGCGTCATGTCGGTGGCCGTCCCGCTTCGAGGGGACCTTATCACGCCTTGGTTCCAGGTCTTGGCCACCAAGTACCATCCTATATGGTTGTGGGGTCCTTGGCCTAGCAAATTCACGAGCACCGGGACGGGGTGAATCATGACGATGCCGAGGACGAGGAGAATCATGGCGAGATCGGCGAGGACGAGGAGAATCAGGACGCCGAGGTGCTATGACTAAACGAGGTGGTGACATTCGCCTATTCGTACCGAGTCTCGTCCTTAGGTCCTTGGAGTTTACTTCCTCTTCCCTAGGAGTTATTTGGCTTCTCGGGTCGACCACGGGATCCTTCGCTACCGGTATGCCGAGGACGAGGAGAATCCTTGGGGCCGGTATTGGTAGTTCAAATAGCCTTCGTGGGAGGAGCCTGATGCTCTCCTTGTTCCTTTCTCGAAGGTGGGCCCATTGATGGCACAATGAATGGGGCCATGGAATGATCTGGGTCCATTTGCAAAAGAGCAACTTGTGTTTCATACATCCTTTGCAGAGTCTCCATTTGTTTGTGTAACAAAGAGCGTCGGTCCACGGCCGAGATCCTCCCGCTGACTCGGCGTCGGCATTCTTTGTTTTCTTCCTTCCTGCTTGCTTCCCACGAGCACGAGTAGGACGAGGAAGGTCATTGCCCTCTCCCTCGGCATTTGCCTGACCCATGGAACGAAGAGTCATGGCAAGGGGAGGAATGGCATCAGTCTGAGGTAGAGGAGGAGGGGGAGGCAGTGGTTCCTCGGTTCCAGTGTTTCCCCCATTCACTTGGGTGGGATCCTCAGCCGTAACACTTGTGAATTGTCCGTCCATGTCAATCAACAACAAATTAACAATTAAGCAAATTTCTCAAAAATCACGATTTCCAACCAAATTCAAAGCGTAAATTTGATGCAAACTAAGAAACTGCAGTTTTGCAACTTTGACAACGCCAAATTTTCCGGACAAAATTGGGACAAAATTCCACGCCAAACGATTTCAACCAAATCTGGGCAAATTCACGGCTGAAATTTGCAGATTTCGGCCGAGTCAAAAACAGATCTAAAACGGACCAGAAATTTCCGTTCAAAACTAGAAAATTTCCGTCGGTGAACAGTAATTCCGGTGAACAGTAACTCCGGTGAACAGTAATTCCGGTGAACAGTAATTCTGTGAATAGTACCTCGGATGAACAGTAATTCTGTGAACAGTAATTCGGTGAACAGTAATTCTGTGAACAGTAATTCTGTGAACAGTAACTCCGGTGAACAGTAATTCTGTGAACAGTAATTCCGGTGGTGAATAGTGTTTCAGACGTGAACAGTGATTTTCAGGCCAAAACAATGGGTGTTTGAATCGACTTCCCGGCAATGGAACCAATTGATGACGCCAAAATCGTCAAAACAGCCCAAATCCAAGCGTTGAATGCTCCGGCGATTGCAAGGCCTGAAAATAAGAGAAAACACGTAAACTAAGCCGGGGCGGATCCGGCTAAAGGCCCTCCGACGTGAGAGTAAGTTCACGGTTGATATTAGAGAAATCAAATGGACAGAGTTTCTCCAATGTAAAAAGTAACGTACCAAATAATGAGCCATGAGGCTTGTATTTATAGGAATGGATTGATAGAATCCATGTTGGAGTGAACTTGTAAAGAGATAAGATATAATCCTAAGAGAATTATATCTGTTAAGGAGTCATTGTTTGACTTGAATTGAGGTTGGTGATCATAATCCTGATTAGATAATGATTGTATAGCCCTTGTTTGATAAGGACTGTATACTGCTAGCCGGAACGCCGAGGAACACAAATGTTTTTCCTCGGCCTTGGCAAATAGGCCGAGGAGAATGATTCTGCTTCCTCGTCATTTGGTGATTGGCCGACACGGAGACATGCCGAGGAGAATGATTTTGTTTCCTCGTCACTTGAGAATATGCCGAGGTAAGAACTTTTCTCTCCTCGTCACTTGAAGATATGCCGAGGTGCGAGGTCTTCCTCGTCGTTAAGGGAGGTCTTCCTCGTCGTACTTGGAGGTCTTCCTCGTCGTTAAGGGAGGTCTTCCTCGTCGTTAAGGGAGGTCTTCCTCGTACTTAAGGGAGGTCTTCCTCGTCGTTAAGGGAGGTCTTCCTCGTACTTAAGGGAGGTCTTCCTCGTATTTAAGGGAGGTCTTCCTCGTACTTGAGACTTAGTCATTTCGCCTACTAAGTCTAGGTCGACCTAGGGGAATGACGAGGAAGCTTGGTTCGAGGAAGGTAGAGAAGCCCATTCCCCTCCTTGTACATCATACTTAGGATTACGTTTAGGGCCCAATCAATTTGGGCCTTGCCCAGACTAGTCCAAGTTCGTATCTTCGGTTTATACCGTTCAGTCCATAAATTTATGGGACGGAGGGAGTATAATATTTTTTAAAAAATGTTCCTAAAAAGCTTTTAAACGGGTTTATTAGGATGGAGAAACAGTTATTAGAGGTTTATATAAATGTGGAGATAAAATAGTGACGTGACGGATTTATAAACCCCTTGAAAAGAGTTTACGAGTAAAGATGCTCTAAGCTAGAAAAAAAAAAACAAAACGATTTGTATTAAAAGAGTAAGGAAAAGGAACGAATGGGAAAGTGCCTACCCTTTTTTGTGTCAGTTTTAAGTATAACTTATTTTAATATAAATATAGTCAACTCATTTTATCATTTTATTAGTAAAATTTTATAATTTTCTTTTTTTACTCTAGTATTGCTCTTTTGATATAATCATGGTCCTTTTAGTTTTACTAGAATTTGTACCCTCACTATCTGTCTCATCATTCACAATCTGTTCAATTATGACATTCTTGTCGTTCTTCTTTTTGCTCCGTTTATCTGTTCTAGCTGCAGCTGCCTCCTCGGCCTTTCTCTTTCTATTAGAGGCAGTCGCATGTTTACGTCCCTACAAAAAATTAAATAAGAGACAATTAATTTTCAAGAATCAGTTGACATTTCGTGTGGAAATACCCAAAATGTTGGTGATCATTTCGTGTATAAAGACACGAGAAACCTAACTACATATCGTGTATTAGAGCACGAAATGCAAACTGATGAATCAATTTACATTTCGTATCCTAATATACGAAATGTGGAAAGTATCTCGTGTACTACAACACGAAATGGTCACCAACATTTCGTGTATTGGCACACGAAATGTAAACTGATGAATCAGTTTACATTTCGTGTGCCATTACACGAAATGTTGGTGACCATTTCGTGTGTGTTCATACGAAACACACCCCGACATGGCCAGATTATACCCCCACAAATTCGTAACCAATTCCAACGAAAAACCCTAATTTGTTTTACCAAATCACAATTAGAACCATTTTGGATAGGTTTACACAACATTTAACAGTTATATAATCGGTTTTAGGCATAAAATTGTTGTTGGGTTTTCAAATTTAAATTTTAGGTTAAAAAGAGATTATATTACTTTTGGAGTGGCGGAAGAAGAGACGGAATTTCCACCGGTGAGAGGGAGGTTTGTCTTCATTTCCGGTGGTGGTGTTGTTGTGGTCGCCGGGTTCGTCGAGTCGAGAGAGAAAGGGGTTCGCCGTTGCCGTTGGTTTTGAGAGAGAGAGAGAGAGAACAGTCGAGGGTTTGAAATGGGGGAAGGAGGGGAAGATTTTTTTTTTAAAAGTATATATATGGATATTTTGGTAATTTTAATATGCCTTGTACATTGTGTGTCTTGTATATAGTAGCACCCTAAAAATACATGCATTAAGAATTTTAAAGGACAGATTTATAATAACAAACCAATTGAAGCGAAATACTTGTCATCCAAGAATCTCAAGCATGCGGAATATGCTGACAAATGATGTCATGTAATAATAAGTTTAGATTTTAACAATTTTGAAAATACTCCCTCCGTTCCGGAGAACTTTACCCCTTTATTATTGAGAACGAAAAATAAGAAATAATGTTATTAAAGTATGTATTGTGAGTGGGAGGAGAGAGAATGAGTGGAGAGAATAGTAAATTTGAAAAGTGTTGTGAGTGGGAGGAGAGAGAATGAGTGGAGAGAATAGTAATTTTTTTTTCCTTTTTAGGAAAGTGAGACTTTAAAGTGGGACGCCTAAAATAGCAAAAGAGGTAATGTTTTATGGGACAGAAGGAGTATAAAATACAAATCAAATCTCCTCCTTGTCCTTGTTAACTTGGGCACAGTTTGTACGTATTACCCATGAAAAGTAGCTTTAAACTCAATTGACATTATTACCCTTAGTTTTGAGAAGATTTACAACAATCTTCTTTTTATATACTCCCTCCGTCTCAATAGTAGCTTCCCATTTTGCCATTTTGGGTATCCCGTTAATAGCTTTCACTTTCCTTTTTTGGCAAAGGAATCTTTACTATTCCCTCCACTCATTCTCTCTCCTACATTATTTTAATACTCACAACACCATTATAATTTACTATTTCCTCTACTCATTCTCTCTCCTATTTTCAAATTACACTCACAATATTTTTTCTTCCCACCCATTTTATTAATTTGCGTGCAAGGCAAAAAACAGGCAGCTTCTATTGGGACGGAGGGAGTATTTATTTTATTTAGAAAGTTTGGTAACAAAAAATAATTACCATATTAATATATTGTTTGCATGGTATCCACTTCGTTTCGAAAAAATTGTCTTACTAATAAATTTTTAAAGAGCTAGTCTCCCATCCCATGAGAACACCATGATCCGTCTCATCCATGAGACGGGTCGGATCCAGCCCCATGACCCATGATTCATGCGCCTAGTCAAAAGCCCAAAAGGAGGTATACGCCCAAGGTGGAGCAGCACGTCATTTTGGGCCAACAAAATTAATATGACCCATAACTTGCCTTCATCTTTTGAGCCAACTTCAGTCTTAATGAAGACCCATAATTTTTTAATTTTTTTTTTTTTTATTTTTTAATTTTTTTTTTTTTTTTTTTGCTTTTTTTTTTTTTAGTTTTTATATTATTTTTTCGGCTTTTCAGTGGTTTAGAAAAAAGTAATAGTTAACATCTCTTAATGTAATGACTGTTGTGTTGGGTTAGAATATTTTTTTTTTTTTTTAGTTTTTATATTATTTTTTCGGCTTTTCAGTGGTTTAGAAAAAGTAATAGTTACCATCTCTTAATGTAATGACTGTATACATATAAAGTAACATTGTTCATAAGTAAACGTAATACCTGTTTTAACAAAGACAAAAGCTCATTTTCACCCATTTTTTCAAATGTAATACAAACTATATGTATTACATTTGAAATGTAATAACTTATGTATATGAATGTAATAGTTTATACAAGTAAATGTAACACTTTGATAGATGAAATTGTAACATATTTCTATAGATAATGTAATACTTTTACATGTATCATGATAATTTTAAACTCATTGTAACTTATTGTTTGAAAACATATAGATATCTATACATATGTGTTACAATTATGTACAAATACTATTACATATAAATAACACGTTTGTTACATTTTAGTTATAATAAGTATTACTTTTGCCAAACGAAGAAAACATGGAAAAAACACTATTACTTTTCTGTATATATGTATTACTTTAATGTATACAAACTATTACTTTATATGCATACAATTATTACATTATGTTATAGTAACTATTACTTTTCACAAACCGAAAAAAAACAAAATATAAAAATTTAATTTTTTTTTCCAATATTACTACAGAATACAACTTTTAGAACTTGCAGATTCACAAGCATTTTGGCTTCTGTTAGTAAATATCTCAACTTTTAGAACAGGCCATTGATTCACAAGCATTTTTACCCAGCAGATCCAACTCACGATTGAGTCCTCCATACCCAACGTGAGTCATTTACCTTCTGAAGCCCAACAGGGATGACTGAGGGAGTAGTGAAGAAGACAATTGGGGGAAGCAAGGTCGCCATGAAAATCGCTTTAGAGAGAGAAGCTCGTGGTGGGTGAGGTCTCCGTTCAGAGGGAGAGAACGGTGAAGATCGGTGATTTTGGAGAGAGAGAGCTAGACGCCATTTCAGCGTTTAGAGAGAGAAAGCTTTCTGGAAACCGCCTAGAGAGAGAACGAGAGAGAAGGCCTTTGCGTTGGGTTTGCATTGGGCGGGTACTCCGGGTTATTGGTCGGGTGCTGGAGCAGGTTTCGGGTCGGAATGACCCGTCTCATGGATGAAACGGGTATCTCTGTTCTCACCCAAGTTTTTGTCATTTTTAAATTGCCGAATAACTAAATTTGTATAAAGTTATAATCAAAATTTTATTAAATTGTTCATGAAAATTAAAATGAGATAACATTTTTGCAATGAAGAGAGTATTATTTACTCCCCCGTTTCTATGAGAATTCACTTTTGCTATTTTGGGAGTCTTATATAAGATTTTATTTTTCTAAAATGACAAATAATCTTTACTATTGTTCTCGTTCATTCTCCTCTTATTTTATTTTTATACTCGCAATACCAATCAACTTATTATTCCCTATCACACATTCTCTTTCCTACATCACTTTTCATACTCACAACACATATATCACTTACACATTTTTTTAATTCTCGTGCAAAATTCATTTGTGAAATCTTATATGGTCGAGAGTACTCGTTAGTCGTTACCATTATGAACAAACTAAAAATACAAACTATTCCCATGGACATGTCAAATACAAATCCTGAATATCCACTATGAAAAAAAAAAAAAAAAAAAGCCCTTAGAGAGAATATATAATATCACCAAAGCAGATTTTTTTTTGGTACATATCATCCTTGCTTTGGACTGTTCGACAATGCATGAAATTACAAGAACAAGATGGTCTTTCGGCACACACCTCTTCCCACATCAATTAGAAACCAATATTAAATTTGGATCGTACATTTTAAAACTATGTTTATTATTATACAAAATAGACACTAAAAAATAGGAAAACGAGATTTTTATCGGGATCTATATTAAAAAAATTGGTAGTCTCATATACTCCCCCCGTCCCTAAATGTTTGTCCCATTTTTCCTTTTCTTTTGTTTCAAAAAGTTAGTCTCATTTTCAAAATTAAAGCTTCAAAATCACTAAATTTTCAAAACTTGTAACATTTAGGGACGGAGTATTACATAACGGCAGTGTATATTATCAATAATTTTCAAAGCATTCGTAGAAATAACCAAAATTAAAGCTTCAAAATCACTAAATTAAAATATTTGAAAAGTCAAATGAGACAAACATTTAGGGACAGAAGGAGTATAAGACATATGGAAACATTAAACCATTACACGATTGTATTTTGCTCGAATCTCGATTTTATCCATTATTCATGCATTTTTATAGTAGTTTCAATCATTTTATTTTAGATATGCATTCATTATTTTAAAATAACCGTTTCAACCATTGTAGTTTGGATATACATTCATTCTCTAATATAAATGAAAGTACGATTGTAAAATTTGTTAAAAATATGCACTAAATCTTTATTTTTGAGATAATGAGTTATACTCCCTCCGTTCCGTCCGAAAAGCCACAAATTTTCATTTTGGGCGTCCCATTTAAAAAGGCACTTTTTCAAAAAGGAAAATTTTTATTACTATTCCACCCACTCATTTTCTCTCCTACTTTACTTTTACACTCACAACATTCTCTCTCCTAACTATTCCTCCCACTCATTCTCTCTCCTATTTAATTTTTCATACTCACAATATTTAAACTTTTTCTATTTTCTACATCATTTTTCTTAATTTGCGTGCGAAATCCATTTTATGGCTTTTCAGACTGGACGGAGGGAGTATGAATTATTAAAATTGGAGGTTGTAGAAAGTACAAATGTCGATGTGCCTATATATAACTTCTTGGATCTGGCACTGCTTCTGCAGGAGTGGTATTGTATTTTCAATTTTGATTCTTCATTTGAAACTTGATGAACTAAATCAGATAGTTACATGAGTGAAAGAAATGTAAGAATATGAATTGCAAAATGTGTATACTTAATAAATATAAGTGACATATAGACGTACATGTATAAATTATTAAAATAATGTTATTGTAAAGTATAGAAATATTAATTAAATGTGTAGAATTCTCGAGGTGGAAATTACCTATTTATGATGGGCAGAATGATAATTTCACACCGCTTAATTGAAAGGGTGTAGTCCCTTGATAAAGTGTCATTGTTTCCTATATATAGAGGTCTACCATCAGCCTAGAAACAACTACATTTATTCTTATATACTCTCTTCATAATATGAGTTTTAAGGAAGACATTCATCATCAAGAAGATCTACATTTCCCTTCTTGATTTTCTTCTTCTTCTCTTCCTTCCTTTGCAAGAACAACATCAAGTAACAAGATGAACTCAACAGATATCACGCTTTCGCCTTTATCTTCTTCTCTTACTTAATCTAGGCTTGAGTGTTTTCGGGTTATTGGAATAGGAATGTTCCAATAATTGGTATCAGAGCCTCTCAAGTTCTGGATTAAGTTTGAATTCATATAGCATATGTTTTGCTATACTTTGATTTTTTAATCCTGTTGTTATGATGTTATTTAAATGCTCTAATTCGTTGCTAGGGTGTTAGTATTCATTGCTTGATTAAATTCTGAATATGGATTGAAGTTTACTCAAAAGGACATGATGGTTCATGCAAGATTATCCTATTGACACAACAGAGCATTTTATGTCGCACAACCGTGTTGGATCTACTTGTGTATTCATGTCTTGGTTAAGCGTTAATTTTGCTTACCATTCATCTTTTATGTGAAGAAAAATTTTCTGTGAAAAGGGTCTTGCTCGGCCAATTATGAACAGGTGCCTTTTGGAAAAAGCTGTGAATAGTGACTGCACGGGCGTGCAAGTTATAACGCACGGCCGTGCAAACACTTCACATATTTTCAAGAAAATTTCAATTTGATTCGGCTGTGCACTAATGAACTGGTGCAACTCTAATTCATTTTTAGAGTATTGTGTTAAATTATAATTATAAATTTTTGGTTTTACTCAAAAGACTTTCAATTCTTAATATAAGATTATCACATTTTGAACATAGCCACCATCATTGGATGCGTTGTGAGTTTGTTCAAATGCATAGCCACGCATTTAAAAATGTGTTGTGAGTATGCGGATCTACTTGCTTTGGTTGAATATTGATTCACCATTAAGTTAAGAATTGATAGTCAAAATCTGGAAAATTTGACGTTTAGGGTCTGCTCGACCGAGCACACCCCTTGACTCGGCCGAGCACCCCATTTGTATCAGCACAACATTTGAAAATTTTGAAAAAGGCGCCATCCAACGGTCATGATGCTCGGCCGAGCACCCCTAAAACTCGGCCGAGCACAAGGGATCAGAAAGGGGTGTTCTCTAGAGTGTTTTGCTCGGCCGAGCACTTTCCTTGACTCGACCGAGCATCACTTGATTTTTGCCAGATTTTCAAATTTTTCAATATTTTGCTATTTTAGTCAATTTTTATTCATTATTTGAGTAAAAATATACATTAATTTGTGCCCTAAAGTGTGATTAATTATATGCTTAACAATTTCATTCATTTCTAAACAATATTGTCACCAAAGTGATTTACGTTGTTTAGATACGAAATTGTAAAGTGATGAATGTTTATATTGATATGTGATAACATGCTTGTTTCCCAAAGGAGACCTTGTTATTGACTAAATATTTGCATTCATGGGGTAATAATTGAATAAAACGTTTGGTCATTTTGAATACTTTGAACCATCCCAAAGGAAGGCGGGTATTTAAAATGAGTTATTTATATTCTTTATTGCCGGGTAACAACTACTTTAAATGTTAGGATATTTTTTATACTTGAACCGGCCCAAAGGAAGGCAAGTATTTGAAATATATTGTTTAAAGTCATTTATTACCCTAAGATAAATTAATGCATGAGTCAACTCGCAATTCAAAAATTAGTTTTGATGTCATGTTAATTATCTTTTTTATGGGATTCATTGATATAATTAATCACTTTATTCATTATGTAGTTTCTTATACATGTATTGTATTCAGTCTTCGTTCTTATTCCCAATAGATTTAATAAACGCTTCATTTATTACTACTGCTATGAACAATGTTCCAATGCTTAATGGGATTAACTTTAAAACTTGGAAAAATAATATAACGATGATCTTAGGATATATGGACATCGATCACGCATTAGGGGAACCAAGTCCCGCTAAAGGAAATACCGTTGTAGAACGGAAAAATGTTGAGCAATGGGAACGGTCCAATCGCGTGAGTCTAATGATCATGAAAAATGCAGTTTCAAAGACATTTTTGGACAATGTCTCTGAGATCGAAAATGCTGAGTGTTTTCTTGAATTCTTGTGAAAACATGTTTCCATTCGGTACAAGGGTGAGAAAAATCTTCAGGAGTACATTATTGAATTATTTCAATTTTCGATCAAACTAAAGGCACTTAGTTAAAGATTTTGGAAAATTTGCTCGTGCATTGAGTTTTGATCTATCTTCCTCCTCAATATGGTCCTTTTGAGGAGATCTATAAATGTCAAAAGTACAAGTGGAATATTAATAGATTACTTCCACATATGACATTAGAGGAAGATAGAATGAAATATCTTAAATTAGAAAGTACTCACTCATCATTTACTTCTTCTCGTGGGATTAAGAAAAGAGGGAAGGAAATTGCGGTTGCAAGTAAGAAGTATAAGGGATCATTTAATGATCATAAAGTCAAGAAATGCTTCTTTTGCAAGGACCTTACTCGCATGAAGAACGACTACCATAAGTATCGCGAATGGCGAATTCAGAATGGTATGTCATTTGGTCTTGTTTGTACTAAAACAAATTTGGTTTCAATTCCTTAATATACATAGTGGTTGTATTTGGTGCAACAACTCACATTAGTTCATGTATGCAGGGTTGCCTGAATTATCGAATCCCCAGTGAAGATGAGAAATACATCTATATGGAAGCTGGAAATCCGATTGAAGTTATAGGCATAGGAATTTTAGATTAATGATAAGTACTGGCTATTATTTTGTATTAAATAATACATTCATTGTACCATTTTTTTTATGGAATTTAATATCTATCACAATTTTGGACAAGAAAGGTTACTCTTGTTCTTTTGGTAATAATAAATGTGATCTTTATTTTAAATTCCAAACTTGTCGGTACTATTACTTTGTCATATATCGATAATCTTAATTTACTTGACACAATCAAGAAAATGAATGAGTCCCATAATAATGAAACCAAAACTAAAGGCACTAAGCAAAAGTTATCAAGTGAAAATTCCTGTATTCTATGGCATAGGTGTTTGGGTCATATCTTCAAAGGGAGAATTGATAAAGCTTATGTCAGAGGGAATCTTAAAACAACTTGATACTCCGGATAAAACTTTTGCATTAAGTGTTTTAAAGAAAAATTTACAAACATTAAAAAAATAGGATCTTTGAGAGTATCAAACGTCTTGAAACTAATTCATATGGACATTTGTGGACCATTCACTAACCCTTTATGGAATGGTCAACAATATTTCATTACGTTTATGGATGATTACTCTCGTTATGGATACATTATTTTCTTCATGTAAAGTCTCAATCATTGGACGTATTGGGTGAATAACGTCCGGGTCCTTTATACTCGCTATCTTGAAGAGTGTGGGATTGTCCCTCACTACACCATGTCGGGCAAACCTAGCATAGTGTAGTAGAGAGACATAATAGAATTCTTAAGGATATGGTAAGAAGTATGTTTTTCTTGTACTTCTTTACCTCACTCATTATAGGCGATGCATTAAAAATTGCAGCTTATATTCTCAATAGAGCACCTTCCATTAAGTTTAGCCCTATTTTAGGATTTGCTAAGAGATCTAGGGGATATAAATTTTATGACCCGAAAACTAGAACATTTTTCGAGACTGGCAATGCTAGATTCTTTGAGGATGTTGAATTTAGTGGAAGAAAAGGTAATGAGATTTTGAATTTGAAAAGTTAAAGGAATCACTCTATATTGAATTTTAAAATTAGAGGAACCACTCTATATTCCTCCAACTTTAGTTCCTGTTGGAAATCAAGTAATTGCACCTGAAATTCAACAAGAACATACAATTCAAAATGATATAGAGACTCCCGTAAATAACGGACAACATGAAAATGATTGGACATAAGAAAATTCAACAACCTCAAAATGAGGATGAACCAGTGCCCTTAAGGAGATCTACTAGAGAAAGAAGAAGTGTTATTCCGGATATTTATGATATGTATCTTGCAGAGAATGAGGACACCTTAGGTTTAGTGGGAGATGATCTAATCACCTTCCATGAAGCCATTAATAGTCCTAATTCTCATAAGTGGATGAATGCCATTAATGAGGAGTTAAAATAAATGAAAGACAATGACATTTGGGATCTTGTCCCATTACCTGAAGGTGTAAAACCTATTGATTATAAATTGATATTTAAGACCAAAAGGGATTAGCAAGGTAATGTGGAAAGATATAAGGCACGTCTTGTTGCTAAGAGATTTACTCAAAAGGAAGACATTGATTATAAAGAAACATTTTATCCAGCATCTTCTAAAAACCACTTTTTAGGATCATTATGGCATTAGTGGCACATTATGATCTTGAGCTTCATCAAATGGATGTTAAGAAGGCTTTTCTCAATAAAGACATTGAGAAAACCATCTATATGAGAAAACCAGAAATGGTGACTGATTCAGATCAAACTAATCAATTAGTTTGTAAACTTAAGAAATCCATTTATGGTCTCAAGCAAGCTTCTCGTCAATGGTACTTAAAATTTAGTCAAGTTATTCTTTCATTTGGTTTTGAAACGAATCTTGGTGAAGATTGTGTATACCATAAGTTCAGTGGGAGTAGATTTTAATTTTGGTCTTATATGTGGATGATATTTTACTTGCTAGTAATAATAAGGACCTTCTAAAGGAAACTAAGAAATTTCTCAAACAAATTTGAGATGAAAGATCTTGATGAGGCATCTTTTGTATTGGGAATCCAAATTCATCGTGATCATTCACGAGATATTTTGGGATTATCTTAAAATAGCTATATAGGGAAGGTATTACAAAGGTTTAGCATAGAAAATTGTAAACCACATGACACCCCTTCTCTAAAGGAGATAAAATCAGTTTAAAGTAATGTCCTAAAATTAATTTTGAATTCAAGTATATGGAAAATATCCCTTATGCACCGGCAGTAGGAAGCTTAATGTATGCGCAAGTCTGTACTCGTCCAGACCTTGCATTTATTATTGGGATGCTTGATTGATACCAAAGCAATTCGGAAAGAAGAACATTAAGTCGCATCCAAAAGAATGATGAAGTACCTATGAAACATTAAACTACATGCTTATGTATACAAAATCGGATCATTTTGAGATCATTAGGTATTCTGATTCTGTTTTACTGGATGCAATGGTGTCAAAAGACATCATATGGTTATGTCTCTTGTTGAAGAGAAATAAGTATAAAATGAACAAATAGATATACAACTTGTAGGATCAAACTCCATGTTATTGAATCCATTTTATAAAGCGTTATCTCTTTTGATGTTTCACGAGCATACTGCTCATATGGGTGAAATGATTTTTGATAATGCATAATATAGTGGGAGTTTGTGTTGTGCTTTATTTGCTATTTGTTTTATTCATATTGATCTCATTTGATTAATAAGGACTAGTTGATGGAATATATATATATATATATATATATATATATATATATATATATATATATATATATATATATATATATATATATATATATATATGTTTTAATATATATTCATTAAGTGTTTCATGCTACATATCTATACTTATTTTATGTCATTTAGTTGAACATATATATGTGATTAATGTGGGCTTAGTTGTGAATCAATTACAACGACTGCCCCTTTAGTTCCTATACTTGTGAAACTAATGGACGAGATTGTTTTAAAGTGCACATATGGATTGTCATTTACATTATGAATATGATTTTATGAGAGTTTGTTAAAGTATAAACACATGTTTGGGCAATCAAAGTGGGAGATTGTAAGAACATGGATTGCAAAATGTGTATACTTAATAAATATAAGTGACATGTAGACGTACATGTATAAATCATTAAAATAATGTTATTGTAAAGTATAGAAATATTAATTAAATGTGTAGAATTTCCGAGATGAAAATTACCTATTTATGATGGGCAGAATGATAATTTCACACCACTTAATTGAAAGGGTGTAGTCCCTTGATGAGGTGTCATTGTTTCCTATATATAGAGGTCTATCATCAGCCTAGAAACAACTACATTTATTCATATATACTTTCTCCATAATCTGAGTTTTAAGGAAGACATTCATCATCAAGAAGATCTACATTTCCCTCCTTGATTTTCTTCTTCTTCTCTTCCTTTCTTTGCAAGAACAACATCAAGTAACAAGATGAACTCAACAGGTATCACGCTTCCGCTTCATCTTCTTCTCTTACTTAATCTAGGCTTGAGTGCTTTCGGGTTATTGAAATAGAAATATTCCAACAAGAAACGGCTTATAAATTTCTTGTGATGTTGTAATATGAAATAAATAAATAAATATATAGGAGAGTTCTCTAAATAAATAAATAAATAAATAAATAAATAAATAAATAAATAAATCAATAGAAAGGAGTTGGAGTTAGCCTTCCCATACACAATTACATACTCCCTCCGTCCCATAGAGCTTAAGAAGATTCTATTTGGCACGGGAATTAAGGAATATTATTATAGTATTAGGAGAGAGAATGAGTGGAAGAAGTGTTGTGAGTGTGAAAAATTAAATAGGAGAGAGAATGAGTGGATGGAATAGTAAATTATAATGTGTTGTGAGTATTAAAATAATGTTACAGAGAGAGATTGAGTGGAGAGAATAGTGATTTAAGGTTTCCATTTTTAGAATTTTTAAGACTTATGGGACGTCCAAAATGAAAAGTTTTCTTAAGACTTATGGGACAGAGGGAGTAGGGCCCAAGTTCAAAGGAATTAAATATTATCCTCAATCCGCGTCGCATCTAACTCTCTCTCACGTTATTAATTATTGGATTTATTTACAATTAATATTTCTATCATTTTCTTTTGAGTCAGGGTCAATCTTCTTTTTTCAAAAGAAGAATTAGTTCACATCACCCCACTTTTAGCACCTGGTAGTAACAGAAGTGCTCATTTGGATACGATTCTTGATTTCTGGTTTTTGATTTCATGAAAAAAGAGAAATCGTATTTGAATTGTGTAATTTCAATTATCGGTTCACGATTCCAATCAGCGGTTTTCAGTTTCGATTTCATGATTTCGACAATTTCAATTTATTTATTACTTTTAATTATTTATATATATATTTTTAAATTCAACATAACTGAAAAAGGTTAAATGCAGTATATAATAGGATTTCAAAATTCATTAGATTTGTAACAAATTTCTTTTTAAAATTAAATTTTATAGTAAATTTTAGTTTATTAACGAATTTGGTTAGTTTTTTTACGATTTCAGCTAGTTTATTAACTAAATAATAACAAAATACTAGAGTAATTTTGAGCATGTCTATCTTGTAAGGGCATTAGTGTCATATTATTCCAATTTTTAACACAAAAACTAACATAATTCAGAAAAGGAAGTGAAACTAGGGGACATATTTTTCAGTCTAAGTAAGTAATGCCCAAATTAATCAGTAAACCTCCAATTTCATAATGACATCATGTCAACAATCAATTAAGTAAAAATGTAAAATTATATAAAATGCCATTTTAGATAATCAGATGATTTTTTGTGTTTTAAAATGGGAGGTTTAGAGAAAAGAAGACAATGCCTTGCCTGCTGTCTTTTTTGGATTCTTTAATTCTTTCTTTCACTTAGCTTGTCGTTTACTCCCCTCAGGCTCATATTTAGGTGCCTTTTTATTACTAACTGTTTTCTTTTCTTTTCTTTTCTTTTTCCTTTTTGGCAGTGTTTATACTCCCTCCGTTTAGGAGAAATTCTCAAAAAAAATTGATGGCACAAAAATTAAGGAGAAAAGTGAAAAAGGTGATGTGTTGTGAGTATTAGATGATTGGATAGGAAAGAGAAAGTAGAGTAAGTGGGTAATAGTTGTGAGTAGAGACAAGTGAGTCTTATTTCCATTTTAGAAAAGTGTAGATTATTATGAAATGTTCAAAAGATGTCTTTTTGTAAATTATCGTGGGACGGATGGAGTATATGGTTACTTGGTTTTCAAAAGATAGAGCTCAGAAACAAGAGAGAGAGAGAGTAGTGTCAGTTGGCCTTACCTGAGTTTTCTCTCTCTCACACAAACACTTTCTTGCTTACTCTCTAATAATCCCATTTGCTTGGCTAAAAGTTGGGGTCTGTGAATTCCCACATTCTGCTACCTGAGCGTGGGGGATTTTGACAGAATTTGACTTCATTAAATAATTTTGGGTGCTCATAATTAGCAATTCATACTTTTCTCTTCAAATGGAACCCTCCTTCCCGTCACTCTGTAAGTTTATCTTTCTTGCTCAATTTCCTTACTTTCTGCTGAATTTTTTCCATGGGTTTCTTGTATTTAGTTTTATTTCTTGGATTGGATCAAAGGGTATGAGATTTTTTTCATTTTTTATTTTTGGATTGTGTTGTGGTTCTTGTTTCTCTGATCTGCTGCTCTGTGGAATGTTTGGTTCAATATGGTTGGTCATTTCTTGTTTTTTTATTTCATTTATCAGCAAGATCTGGCTCTGTTCAACTTCATTTTTAGAGTTTTAAGCTAAATCTCAAGAAAATGCTTCAATTTATGGTGGGAAATTGAATCTTTTTCAATTTTAGAGCAATAGGTCTAGACTGTCTAGTGATTATGTAGTTAGTTAGAACTTAGAAGATGTTAACTTTCTCTATTTAATGATAATCTGTACAGTGCTATGTCATCACATTTGACTTCTTTCTACCTTCTATTTGGACCTGAAATTTTAAGCCAAAATTCTTCTATTTTTCTTTTTCTTTTCCTCATCACTAAGCAATTCCACTTGCAAGCATTTGTGTTTAGTAGCCAATTGCCTCATCTCTCATTTCAATCTCTTTTATCCATAATGTATCTACTATTCTCCCTCCCCCCCCCCTTCCATTTCTGTTGGTCTGAGGTCAATTTTTTCGGACTTCAACCACTGTTCTCTAATGTGCATTTGACATTGCCCTTGAATTTCTACATATGAGATTTCTCTATACGGTATATCAGCCTAGCTTTTTGCATCTCCATTGTATTTAGCTTCAACAGTTTATATTTATTAGTTATTGATGTCCTTTACTATTTACTGACTTTTACTTGTAAATAAACTCATAAGATTAGAGTACATGTGAACATGTTAAGGTGCCCCAGAGTTGAGGAAATGTCTTCGAGTTCTATACCCAAAAGGGTCTTTTACTATAGGGATTTCTTATCGGAAGTCGGAACATCACAAAGGCCACTAAGTTGGCGACTTAAAAACTTATTCACAGTTTAGTGATATTAAAAGAAGAATGGTTGTTATGAGTTGGAACCCACTCGGAGCCAGCTGACTTGTATTGGAAAACGATTCTTTCCTCCAAAGGTATCTAATTCCATGGAATTTTTCTATCCCGGTGTTCCACTGTGAGAAAGTCTTGATCTTCATTTTATAAGACATCTGGATTTCAAAGTCAACCAACTAAGTTGGACGAACTAAATTAGTATTTTGGGTGCTTGATGTGCTGGATAGTAGCTGCCGAGCGGACAATATCTTTAAGTAGCTGGTTGGCCTGTTTCTGAGGGTGTTTCTGGTTGGACTTAGTTTATTCAAGGTTGTCACATGGTCAACTGATTTAGAAAACTTTAGCAAAAAAAAAATAATAAAAATATTAAATAAACTTGGAGTATTTTACTGTATCGTCTCTTGATTTTCTATGGAGTGTTAATATTCATAGCGGCTTTTGGGCATTTTCCGTCAGAAAGCCCTACAGTTTTCTTTAGTTTTCTTTTTGTCCGGTGAGAGCCGGAAGAGATCGAACTTGAGACCTATAAATCCCCATAGGGCGGTCCCTTACAGCTAGACCATTGAAGCACTCAATTCCAATAATTCCACCAAAAATAGACCAACATGCCTTGTTTAGATCTCAGTCACAATTCACAAATATGTATTGTATCCAAAGATCGTGTTTTATTGTGTAACTTCATTATTTATACTGATGTTATAACTAAAATCACCAATTTTTCTTCATCTTTGTCATTCTTTCTTTCTCTTCCTTTAGCATTATTTTTTTTTTATTTCTTTATATCAAAACATATTTATTGCCTCTATATAGGATGCCACCGGGCGTTGAATGACTACTGTGTAACTACTAGAAACACCATGAAATTTGGAACCAAAAAAGGATGGAAATCAATAGTACCCCTCCGCTTAAAAGGCAAATCAGCCTCGCGTTTTTGCTTGTTTTCCAAAGTGAAATCAGTTGGCAATGGACCAGGCAACACACCCGTTTATCTCAATGTATATGACTTAACCCCCATGAACGGTTACGCCTATTGGGCTGGCTTTGGTATCTTTCACTCTGGTGTGGAAGGTATGTTTTCCTACTCCATTTCACATACTACTCCCTCTGTCCCAAAAAAAATGTCCAAAAAAAAAAAAATTCAAATTTTCTTTTGATCAAAAACAAATTTGAAATTTCTGTGGGAATATCTTTTGGGACAGAGGTAGTATGCTTTTTCAATTATGGTGAAGTGGACTTTTTTTCTAATTCATTATATCTGTACTGGGTAGTTCATGGTGTAGAATACGCATTTGGGGCCCATGATTATCCTACTAGTGGCGTCTTTGAGGTCGAACCTCGAAATTGCCCGGGGTTCAAGTTTAGGAAGTCCATATTCATTGGGACGACCTGCTTAGACGCGAACCAGGTCAGAGAGTTTATGGAGCATCATGCTGCAAACTACAATGGGGACACGTATCACCTGATTGTTAAGAACTGCAACCACTTCTGCAAGGACATTTGCTACAAATTGACCGGAAAGTCAATCCCAAAGTGGGTAAATCGACTTGCTAAACTAGGTAATGTTTCCTTATCAATTGGACACCACTTTGAGAAAGTTACTGATTTTCTGAATTCATTTTCCAATATACACTCTCTGCCCCAAAATAAATGTCGCATTTGACTTAACGTTTTTAAGGGATGTGCTTTAATTGTTTGTACATTACTTGCACAATGGTAAAATTGCACTAAAACACTTTCCTTATTTTGAAATGCGACATTTATTTTGGGACAGGTCAAAAAGGAATGTGCAACATTTATAATGGTACGGAGAGAGTATCAAGTTATTTACAAACACTAGTAATTATTTTATGAAATCTGCGTTTACATTTCAGGTTCAGTCTTCAACTGTGTATTACCAGAAGCCCTTAGAATTACACCTGTGCAACACGACCCCGCTTCCCAACCGTTTGACAGCGAGAAGAGAAGGCTGCGAAGTAGCTTCAGTTGCCTGTCGTCAATATCTTCAAGGCAGAAACAGTTATCAACATCTTCAATGTTTCTGCAATCCCCTTTGAAAGGTTGTTTACCACCTTGGGAACTGAGAAAGTCCAGCAATGGCTCTAAGAAAGAGAGGTAAATTAAGCCAAGAATGACCATTGAATATGATTTTTAGAGAAGTCTCAACGCCCGAAAAATTACATCTCTTTGTCTCAATGAAATTGTGTAGTTTTTCTGCTTAGAACCTGCTATGTAAAATTTGGAAGCATGTACGAAGCACAAAGGAATAGCGTCCAAGGAAGCTTTATGCTTGTAAATACATGCCACCTTAAGGTGTTAACCAGGGGGTAGTTCACATGTTTGTGTATCGTACATTTATATAGATGCCTGCAGACTTTTTTCTCTATAACATTCGCGTAATTATATTCTTCAAAAGTTTAAAGCTTTGCGCAGCCCAAAGAAAACGCAAAACATGAAGCCGAGCTATTGCCAGCATATTTCTGTCATTAGCTAACTTGCTTACAATCCCAACCCCTTTCCTTTCTATCAAGAAAAAAGTCAAAAAACCTGAACATTAACCCTGATATACTAATGGCTGAACTGCAATAGATCTGTCATACTACCACTGCCCCAAAATGAATGTCCAAAAACTTTTCGATTTTGCTCTTGATCGAGAGCAACAATTGAAATTTTTTTGGACATTCATTTTTGGGACCTAGGGAGTATAAGATTCAAAATGTATATTCAATGGGGCACTGGTGGCTGTCAGTGCAGTATCCAACCCAGGCAACAAATCCCTGACCAGCCATGTTTGAAAAGGATTACAACTATTGACAACCATTTACATAACACATTTCATTTTGAGCAGCAGCATTAGCCATCAAATATACCAAAAGCATTGTGAATCTAGAAAAAAAAAATTAAAAAATACTTGTTCTACACTAACAATGGCTGGATGAAGACTCATCTACAAAGTCAGCTCTGGGAGTGCCTCGTTTTCTATAATTTCACTAAAAAAATTCTGAACCATTGTATCAAAAATGCATATACAGATGACCAATCTGAAACTACCGTTGAGAAAATAAACCTGCAGGAACACACAAAAGAGATTCTTCAGATTAATAGGCTTCTAGAAAGATGATCTGCTAAAACCCTAGAAGCTATAAATTCACACCAAAACAATCAATGACCATCTTTCAATAAATGATAAAAGTTTACACAAATATCATAGCACACAAGTATTTTCCTGTTTTCGAGGGTGGTCATTTTCCACTCATTGAATTGTTGTATTTTCATAACAAATGACTAACAATAAGTAAGAAGCTCAAGGACAAGATGTCTTTTGGGAGCCAGGCCATGAAACAATCAATCGTCTTTCTGATGCAAAACAGTAGGTGGCAGGCTATTATTACCATTCAGAGTGGTATGATATATTCTTTTCTCTGCCAAACCGATATCTGACATTATTAGGTTACCCTGCATGCAAAACACCAATACCAATGAGATAAGAATCTGATGGTCATCATGGCTTCTTTAGGGGATTGGGAGATTTAAAAAAAAAAAAAAAAAAAAAAAAAAAAAAAAAAAAAAAAAAAAAACCTCCCTCCGTCCCTTAATGACGAAAAAAGTTGCAAAATTTGCTCTTGATCAAGAGCAAATTTGAAAAAAAATCGACGTTCACTTAGGGACAGAGGTAGTAGTTTAGATATATTTCACTCAAGGAGTTGGGATCACACTTTGAGTACTTGAGGTTAGTTTCTCCTAAAAAGCTTTTAAGGTGCAATTACAAACCATCACTCCATATTATAGAAAACTCAGTAAACATGGAATACTCTCAACCATGATGTTAACAGCATATATGGCAATGTTCTGGCGGCTTCCCACTAGGCTGGAGGCAAGCAAGCTAATTTTAGACATCAAGAACCCATCTAAATCCATTTTTATTTTTTATTTTTTGCAATAACTTCATTCTAGATTTAAATGGTGGCTTGGTGTATATTAGAAGTGATTGATGATGGGAACGTGAAAGGATAGATTTATATGGTTTGTCCCAAACATGGTTGCTTGATATTGATAGTCTGGTTGTTGGTATTGATTGAATGACACATCTAAATATCTTACTTTTACTTCATCTTACACCAACTACTTAACCATGTAAAGGTCCTGTGCCAACTGGATTCTTCAACTTTGCCAAAGCACCACAGGAAATGGAGTGGGTGTCTGGCAGGTTTTCACTGCTAAATTTAGTGGATACAGCACCATACCACTTCTTTAAGCTGAGTCCAGGTAAAAATAGACGATTTCAGATGAACGCATTACGGCATTAATCATCTGCAGTTGAACCATCCATAACATGTCTAGTTTATACTCCCTTTAGGCAAAATCATACTCCCTGGACCCTCGTCCCCATAAAAAAATCAAACTAGGAGATTATCAAATCTCTTGCTAACATACATTCATAATTTTATTAGGACTGGTAAATTCCAGATGAGATAGCTAGTGTGCAGCGGAACACTTTTTACAGTTTCTATAATATTAGAATCATGCTGGCTGTAGAGCTTCCATTCTTACTTGTACCATTGAATCCAACAGATTCTGGCAACATTATAGTGCACTCACATATCAAAGGTTCATACAGCCTTTCTCATTCGTCAGAAATTTTAAAAATAGCAGCATCTTCCGTTAATACTTAAAGATTAAAGGCTTTCATCGTAAACAAGCACAGAAAACATACCTCTCGAGCCATCAATTCCCGGACATTGTCCGCATAAAGTTTTGGGTCATCCTTTTCTTGTTGTGATGGATAGTAAACTGGCAACCGTGTCACCTCCATATAATTTACAAACTGACACAAAAGAAGAATCATGTGTCGCAGCTGCAAAATTGAATCCAATTCGAAGTGGAAAATATGTCAGCCATCTGAGAGATAACACAACAGTTCTCAATTATGTAAAGCAATTTTTTCAATGAAAAGCAGGAACATTAACACCACGTTAGCTAAAGTTCCAATATATCAAGTATTACAGGGGACATCAACAATGAGCATGAACTGAAAAGTTCATAGAGCTTCAAGTTCGATAAAATGTTGGTTGATTGTCATCTGCTCCATCACTGAAAAGTACCAATTTCCTTTTCAGATATGTTCTACAAACAGAGACTCGTATGACACTAAAATACAAGATCCATAAAATTTTCTAAATATGTTATTACATGCCCAACCAAATAATTTCTAGCCGTAGGAGAGGATAATTGATAAAATTCTAGACATGCTTCACATAAGAAGGTGAAACTGAAAATGGTACTCACCCCAGATATGCTGTCCCAAGCAGGACTAAATCTATGGTATGGATATCTTAAAATCACAGGAAGAACTGGAGCTTTTGATAAAAATGCACCAGTCTTAAATGGAAGCAGGAAATCCCCATTTGTCGTTGTTCCTTCTGCCATACGATAGACAAGCAAACAACAACAACAACAAAGCCTTAGTCCCAAAATAATTTGGGGTCGGCTAACATGAATCCTCATATGTCATCGTGAAAAAAGGTTGTTAACCAAGAAACGTAGGTGTATGATTAACCAAGAAACTCCAAATGATAAAAAGGGCCACCAACAAGCTGATAAGAAACCGAAGATGACTGACCTGGGAAAAGCATCATCATAGGTGCATACTTGTCCTGATGAGCTTCTCGGACTCTTTCATTCACAACGCCTATCAACATAGGAAAAAGCAGCCAGAATCTAAAATTTTAGTAAACAAGACCGATTGGTTCTTGGCTACTAAAAGTAAGATAAGCACTATAAAAATGGAAATTTTCTGCGTAAAGAATGTATAGTGGTACTTTGCATGACAACAAATAAGATTCAGAATGAGAAAACTAGCCTTGCACCACTCCCCTAAAGCTTCAGCCAATTGGGTTCATATAATTCCACCTCTCAGTTATATAATAAGGCAACAAGGATCCATATCTAGCCCACAACTAGCAGATACACAAAAATCCTCGTCATCAGTTGCAAGATTTGTTTCTTAAAATGAGTGAATATTTATTGCTGAACCTTCATTTTGAAAGTAAAAGTTTTCAACATGGACAAAAAATAAGCTTTTAATTGCTAACAAATTGAACACAACATTACGGTTTACAGAAGCTTAATGTAACTCATCACTTTTTGTCCACACCTATAGAATCAAGAAAATGACTTAAATACAAAGAGTATATAACCTTTTCCAAGTCTTGAAATAAACTACCACCAAACAGTTATAGACTTTCCACCCAACTTCAATAAAATGGATAATTTCATTATGCCCAAATATTAAAAGAACCATACAGAAAAGGTCGTGTGTTGGATGAAAAAGTTGCTACCTGAAACACCCTTGAAGTCGGATGATTTAGACTCCCTTTGAACATAAACACAACCAAGGCACTTGCTGCAGAAAACAAGTGACAACAGTTTAAGGTCCTCTCAAACAACACTTAGAAAGTTTATCTAAATGCAACGTAACGGACAAGGTTGAGATGCCAATCACAAGGAAGGCCCTAACTACGAGTAATGATACTAACTACTTAGATGCTCACCTCTCGCACCCTCCTTTTTTTTCTTTTCCTTTTCCTTTTATTGTTAGAGGGTGTAGGCATTGACGGACAGTGGATGAAATTAAGTGAACAAAGTGCACCTACCTCAAACACTCTCCATTGCTAACATATCAAATAGTGGAAGTGGAAACAAACCACAAAAGAACATAAAATCAACATAGACTAATATTGAGTTTAAGTGGAATCTGTTCGAGGTAACTATAAGGGGGTTTACCGAAGCCAACACAGAAAAATGAGATAAAGCATAATACTTCCATCCCATAGAGTATCTAACTCAAGAAACAACCTGACATGCAAAGAATCAGTAGCCACTAGCCAGGACATTTCAAACAATAAACAGAAAACTGTCATTTTCACCGTAACTTGACTAGTTATCAGATCACAGCAGAAATCAGATGGTTGAACAATAACATGTTTTGTACCCCTAGCATCTTGTATAAGCAGCAAAATTCTGAATACAGATTGCCTTGACTAAAAGTTGAATATGAATTCTACAGTTAGTAAATCAACACTTCATATCCAATCTAGAACAAACAAGTAACTAGTAGATATTTCTGATGCCACATATGTTGATTGAGTTGCAAATGCTACCACCATTAATCAACTTCTTCAATAATATCACTTCTGCTTACAAGATAGTCAAACTAATGATTTCTAAAGAAACATGAAGTACACTAGGTTGGAGTTGCTCTGAGTCTCTAATATTCTTTTTCATTATTAAGTACAGATTTCAAGCTTCACATTTGGTAACAATAAAATTGGAAAATGTTCATATTTATTTCCGCAAAATTAGTAGAAATCAATGGTATTCATAGAAAACTTAGACAAAAAAGGAAAACATACTTGTATATCTCTTAAACCAAGGATAAAGTTTTCTCCTTGTTTTACATCAACACAATTCACCAACTCGGGCCGAGGATCATAGACTACAACTAACAAAAATATGCTCAACTTAATATATTGGTTGTTTAAGAAATAAATTATCAGCAGAATGATTACTCATTTAAACATGCATATGTCTGAGTTTGTAGCTCCAACGAACAACTTGAACTCGAATAAAGTATATCAGGACATCAAAGTTTATTATCGGTAACAGTTTGCAAAACACTATAAAAGTAAAAAAAAAAAAAAAAAAAAATCACATAATGATGCAAACCAACCTGATAAGCCCCACTAGAGGAAGTTTACCCACTGATCTCTTCAGCAATGAATCCAAAAACACAAAAATGTGAATAAGAAAGAGAAACTGGTCAGTTCAATTAAGGTACACAAAGAAATCCAATAATTATGCCACGGCCACCAATCAACATACCTTAGCAACAAAACTCGGAAATGAACAAGAAGTGTGGTAAAGTATATCCAGATGAGAAACATGATTTGATATAATGGCCCCAGGTCTTTCAGGTTCCTCAAATTTTTCTGTACCTGCCGCCTGACCATTTTAAAAGAAACCAGAGCCAGAAACAGTGATCAGAGAGTATAACAAAATGGGTTGAAAAATTATGAAAATGGGTTGAAAATCTAATTATTCTCTAAATTTCCCCGTCAAAACATGTGATTTCAAACTAGGTGGTAATATTTGAATTCAAATAGGCGGAAAAATGAAGGTAAGTTTAGTCAATATGATGTAAAAAAAGATTTAATAAAGAGAGATGTTATTTTCAAAGAGACAGCCCAAAAAGAAATAAACACCTCTTTTATTGGGATGGAGGGGGTAGCAAATTAACTTTTATGGATCAATTTTATCCTAAGAAACTCCATTTAGCCACAGATCATTTTCCATTTTTCATTTCCCAAACTGGATTCACAACATGTGCTTAGGATATACTACTAAACCCTACGTGTAGTAGCTTTTCCCACAGCAATCACATTAACGACTGGCATTTGATATCTATTAATTAGACTAAAGCAAGCCCTAAGGGATAGGGCACGTGCTAATCATCCTTGGTTTGGAAACTTTTCATTTATATCAACAATTTACAATTTCCAAAGCCACTAAAGTCGATGTCTATGCAAAATCTAGATACTCTCACGGGCACATGTTAGCCAAATCCATAAATGAAACTATCTTTCTTTTGAAGTACCGTAACTTTGCATTTCTGAAGCCACCAAAGTCAATGTCGATGCAAAAAACTAGATACTCAAGGGCACATGCTAGACAAATCCATAAATGAGGCCATTTTTCTTTTTAAGTGCCATAACTTTGCATTTCTGAAGCCACTGAAGTCAATGTCGATGCAAAAACTAGATACTTAAGGGCAGGTGCTAGCCGAATCCATAAATGAAACTATTTTTCCTTTAAAGTATCTCATCATGTGCATTAAAGGCGCACACGTTAGCTTCTCAACCAAAATAAAAATATAAGGTGAAGGAAATAACAATTAAACAACAAATGCACTTGCAAATACTAAATCTTACACTTTCCACTTTCAAGCACACAGAGAGTTGAAATCACGAATAAATCAAGTTGACAGTAAAATCATTCAAAGTGTTGACAAGAGAGTGGCAAATTAAACTACCTCATTGCCCAATTTATGGTCAAAATCAGGGAATATGTAGGCTTCTCGAATCCAGTAAAATCCTAGCACAAAAAGCATTGCCCTAGCAATAAACCTCCCACTCCACAAAATAACCGCTCTCCTCCACCCACCCATATGCGCGTAGTCCTCTTGCCCCTGATCCTCCTCCTCCCGATTGGGCGCCAAACACAGCGTAAACAACCGGCAAATCAAGTAGTAAACCAAAAGCAAAATCATACCAGACACCACACGCACCGGCACGAGCGTCACCACCGCAACCGCGAGCAGAACCTTCTCGGTCCAGGGGAGCTCACCGCGCCCCATGGTACCGTACACATCGTGACGGACGTAAGCAGCGTACTTTTTCTCAAGCTCTTCGATATCAAGCTCATTGCCGGAGTTGTCGGCGGTAGAGGCTGTGGTGGCGGCGGTGTGTTTGAGGAGGGGGCGATCATCTTTGTTGGAGCCATCATCGATTGAAGATTCGGGGTGGGATTTGGGCAAGTCTTTGAGTTCGGATTCCATTGATTGGAACCCTAATTGAAGCGAATTGAATTGGTTGTAGCAGTAATTGCTACGTGAAAATAGAGTTTGATCGAGAATTTAGTAGTGCGGGGTGGTGGATTGTCATTCTAGCAGCAAGAGCAAGGGAAGGGAAGACTTGAAAGGAACGCAGGTGGTGCCGTGGTGGTTTGTAGATCTCGACTTTCTTTGCAAAAAATAATTAAATAATTGAGACAATTCCTCATACACCCCTTAGCCTAATATTATTTCTTAAAGAAGAATAATATTTTTCTAATTCCTCATACACACTTATGACAAAATACCCTCAACAGCTAGAAAAGAGTCCAAGCCTGCACTCCAATTAAAAAAAAAAATATGCGCTACATTAAAGAAACAACAAGTGAGCTAAAAAAAAAAAAACTAAATTCTGAGCTAGTCACTTCTGATAGCCAACTTTCGGAGCCAAAATAAACATTAATAACAAATTCTCGTATACAAAATTAATTTTGGGAATTATCTCTCGGACCAAATTTGGGCTATGAGAAATAACTCACAAATCTAATACGTTATTAGGACTGTTTTTCCAAGGTTGGTGTTGTCGTCGATATCGATTGGTATAAATCCGGTATGATGCTATCGAAATCTACAGTGAGACTATTTGAAAGAGGTGTTGCGCAGAGGCAGAGAAGAAAGAAGTTTGAAGATATGCAAAGGAAGTTGGTAATAGGTGTTCGCTAAATGGAGGGTTGCCAACGTTTGACGACGATCGGATCTTGGATTGTGACAGATGTGTAGGCATGTAACAAAGGAGTTTCCCCGAGAGGTTGTCAAATTTGTTAAAGGAAGACTGGAGTATGGTAAGAAGTGATTTTGCCATATTTGTAGTAGTCAGCGTTTGATCACGAACATAGAAGAAAGAGATCGGCCAACAATTTCTGTTGAGCTCGTGAAATGGGAGAGAAAACCCTGATCATTGTGTGTGGATGCTTGGTACGCCGAAGATGGTTGCAATGGTGATGGTGTACCAGCGAATGTGAAGATGATGTGTGTGGCGTTGAAAGGACGTGTCGTTGAGGGTAGAGAGAAAGAAATTTGTATAGAGAAAAGATAAAATTCAATATTTGGCAAAAGGAGCGTGTTGAGCATCTTTTAGGATTGGGTGGAAGGGGTAATTTGGACTTTACAATATTACATTAACTAAATGGGGGGCCTTAGGGAAATAAATGTTCCATCACGTGGATCTAAGGAAATAAATGAAATAGTATGTTCTTAAGAATTACGTCAGTTTGAGGAGCTTTTGAGAAATTTCGTATTAGTTAAACAATTCTAGACTTGCCATCGCCCTATCGGTTCAGATTTTTTTATTTTTTTGAAAAAACCCCATTTGTTCAGGCCAAAATCTTACAAAAAATGCATTTTTCCTTAACCTTAGAAAAAACGTGTTTTGATTTCCCCGCTAGTGCCAGTGTTAGATTAACAAAGTGCCAGTGTAAATATTGTCAATGCATGTACTATAAGTGTTAGTGTAAAAAAGTGTCAGTGTCGCTAGTGCCAGTGTTAGATTAACAAAGTGCCAGTGTAAATAGTGCTAGTGCATGTATTATAAGTGTTAGTGTAAAAAAGTGTCAGTGTTAGTGTAACAAAGTGCCAGTGAATATATTATTAAGTGTCAGTGTTAGTGTAAAATAGTGTCAGTGTTAATGTAACAAAGTGCCAGTGTAAAGAGTGTCAGTGCATGTATTATTAAGTGTTAGTGCTAGTGTAAAAAAGTGTCAGTGTTAGTGTAACAAATTGCCAGTTTAAAGAGTGTCAGGCCAGTGTAAAGAGTGCCAGTGCATGTATTATTAAGTGACAGTGTAAAAAAGTGTCAGTGTTAGCGTTAAAAGTGATAGTGTTAGTGTAAGCAAATGTCAGTGTGAAGAGTGTCAGTGCATGTATTATTAATTGATAGTATAAAAGAGTGTCATTGTAGGATAAAAAAAGTGTCAGTTTTAGTATAAAAAAGTGTCAGTGTGAACAGTGTTAGTGCACGTATTAATGTATTATTAAGTGTCAGTGTAAAAATGATTCTTTCTTAAACTTAAAAAAAACGCATTTTTTATAATAACAACTCTTTGTTCAGATTACAAAAATATTTATTGTGCATGGGAGTTATTATAACCTCAAAATTAATGTCATAGTTGACTCAATAATATTTTTGAGAAAAGTATTTCATTAATTTGTATATTGTTTGTAAAATTAAAAAATTATAATAAGTCTCTATCTCACTTTAGAAATGTAACATCTATTTTTAAGATAAATAATAAAAATGTGATATTATTATGGAATAGAGGAAATATCAATTATTTTAATGAATTTTAAAAATATTAATAATAATCATTTTTAATTTATATTTCTCGCTTAACTATTACTATTAATAGTATTAGTTAATCATAATAGTTACAATATGGGTTAACATTACTATTAATAATATTAGTTAATCATAATAGTTACTATATATAGTTTAACATTACTATTAGTAGTATTAGTTAATCATAATAACTACTATATAGGTTAAATATTACTATTACTATTATTAGTTAATTATAATAGTTACAGTATATTAACTATTACTATTATTATTTAATTATAATAGTTATTATATATGTTAACTATTATTATTAATAGTATTAGTTAATCATAATAGTAATTGTATAGGGTAATTATTATCATTTAGTTTAATATAGGCTAATATTATTAGTTAAATAGTATAACAATTACTATATATGGTGACCATTAAACTTACTATTTAAGAAATATGTATCATTATAGTAAAATATATTTAAAACATTAATTTTTAATATATTAGAATATCTTAGATAATGCTTCAATATTAGTTACTATAAATAGTGTAACTGTTAATATTTAATTTAATAGTTAATATACTCCGTATTTGGTAAGTATTAGATGTTAAACTTATTATATTAGATCAATTTTCTCATATAACTTTCTATTTAAGATGATGGTTACTATATTAGTTAACCATAACTAGAAAAAAATATTTTTTAAAACATAATAAAAATATTATTCTACTAATACATTAGATGTACATAATGATTTCCGCTAATTATATTTACTAATTATAATATGTGTATGTATGTAGTATAAAATTATTGATATCAAATATATCTCATTATTAATTCAATCATCTATAAAATTAGAGGTTAATTAATAACAATAATAATTCATTGTTATTATTCAAATTTCAATTGTCATAATAATAAGTACAAACTATATACAACAAAAGTTAAAATAAAAAACTTCTCCTAAATTTATAAATGTAAATAGTTTGATTGATATAAAATAGATTTAAATCACCCAAAAAATATTATGCTACTTTATCAAATAAAAACATAAAATAAGCAAAATAAAAAAAAATTGGCAAATTAATTTTATGTATTATATTTTTTCTAGTTTTTAGTTTGATTTTTTCTCCGTATGTGAGGGTATTTGATTTTTCTACGTTGTTGAGGGTTTTGTGTATGTTGACTAATCTCAATCTACCACACGACGAGAATGATAAATTGGTTGTCGATAAGGTTGCTTCTTCTATGAACAACAACGCGTCGGATTTATGTTTGTAATGAAGGTTTTCAACTCATTTTTCTATCAATTATGGGCTTATGCGAAATCGTATGTTATTCATTTGGCAGCCTCGCAAGAGTGTATTCATTAATGCAGTATAAGATGAAGTGATTTCTAATGAGAGAAGCTAAATTAGACAACCTCGTTCAAAAATGGAAAGAAGCGACCTGATATGGATTTGCCGCGATTTGATGAAATCCGCCAAAAAATTAACGAAATTCTCAACGGCCTTCCGTTGAAATAATCTCCCAAGAAAACGGAGCTAACTCCCTAAACATTACCCAAAACCATACACGGCCCAAAACCAAATTCATGTCACAAAACCAATAAAATAACAAATACTCACGGCCCAGAACCAATAAAATAACCAACATTCCCATTTTCTACATTTATCTCCTCTTCATCTCTTTTTGTTTCCTACTCTCAATTCCCTTCTCAGACCAAATGGCGGCCCCCCAGGTGGCGATCTCCACGGCGGCCTCTTCCATTTCCGGCGACCTATGACATACGGCGACAAGTACACAACTCTCCGCTCCCGGCGACCTTCCCAAACGGCGACATCACCCAAATGGCGGCCACAATCTTTGCGATTTCTAGGTCCATTTATTCCCGCCGGCGACATCTACCAACGGCCACAAGGTTCGTCAATCTCTCTCAGGCGACATCTAAATTTTGCCATTTCCGCTTCCAATTTCCGATTTTCCTTGGTTGATTGCGATCTCTGCCGGCGACAACTTCATCTGCGACATTATTATGATATTTCCATCTCTTCGATTTTCTTGATTTTGCCCTTCCCGCACCGGCGAGATAACGGCGGCGAGCCTCTACGAGCTGACACGTGCTGGATAACGTGGCTAGCTAATTGACACCTGTCGGAGAAGGCTATTCTCCCGCCGACACGCGTCTCCGATTTACTGCTCATTACTGTTCAACACTGTTACTCTCTCTCTCTAACTTTCCGTTGAAAATCACCGGCGAACGGCTCTTTTACCTTCGGGGAACACCCCATTTCCAAATTTGGCCTCTTCTTCTTCTTCCCTTTCGTCCTTACCCAACTTCCTCTTCTTCACTCAACTCTCTTTCGATGACCTTCAACTTCCGGCTCATAACCAGCTCCGACCCTTCCATTTTTTCCGGCGATTTCTACCTCTTTTCCGGTGACCAATGGACGTCCCCAGATCTAGCTTTACCCTTCTTCTTCTTTTTCTAATCTACTCTCCTCAACTCCTCATCCACGAACCTTAACCCCTTATAACGCAGAATATGGAAACTGTTGACTTTTCGAATCTTTGCTAAGGAAAAAACGGAAATGTTGATTTCCAAAATTCCGGCTAACTCCGACAACTCCGATCTGAGATTTCCCCTTCCCAGGCAAAACGAAAACTGCTAACTGACCAATCCGGCTACTCCGGCTGACCATATGAAGCTACCCCCAACTGTTGTTGTCTGAATTTATACCAGGCTCTCTATTCCCCAAACTCTGCCGGAAAATTGTGTCTGTCTCAAGAACCAACTAACCGATCTTTGCCATGAAAAATGGGTTGCACAGGAAACTGACCGGGGTAGCAACGGTGGCCGGCCATGAAAAATACGCTCCACGAGATCCTAAATAATGTGGGACCTACAAGAGAAAACACCGTTAGGGTGGGGGGATTTTCCCCCCAAAAATCCTCCGGCGTGAGAATCATTAATCTCATACATAACATATGTAACCCAATTTCTAGAGAGAGAAAGAGGGAGGAGAGAGAAGCTCTATATTAACATACCTCTACAATGAACATGGGGGAGTATATATACATGGCCCTGGCCCAGGATGATGTCATCATCATCATCATTATCCTTATCAATCTCACTTGCTACGTGTCACGCCTGCAATGGAGGGAAGTCTAACAAAAGACTACAACATATCATATTTAACATGCAACATACAATATAAATTATACGCCATGCGACATATACCATGCGTGAACCAAGCTATATGCGGGAATCAAGCCATAATCATACACACATAATCCTTGGCTAAAACCATCATCGGAACCCGAACATGCGACATATAACATGCGGTAGGTAACCATTATAACATTAATAGCATACATCGTGAGACATGCGACCTACGGTGTGCGACATGATACATCGATAACCAACACCCGTCATACGGGAAACTCCATCCGACATGCGGGAATCAATATCCGACACACCATATACAATATGCGAGGGCCAAGCCATTGGCGGGAACCAGGACCAGGACTATGGCGATAAGCCTGACTTTGGCTAGCATCATAATCATAAGCACTCAATATGCATCATATAATGTATAACATATAATACGCGGTATATATCAAATAACACATAATATGCGGCATATATCTCATAACACGTAATATGCGGCATATATCAAATAACACGTAATATGCGACATATATCAAATAACACGTAATATGCGACATATATCAATAACATAGGGGGAACCACACTATTGGCGACAACCAAGAACCCACCCCTTGCCGGGGTACTAGAACCACCATGCGACATCCTCATAAAATAAGGGCCACATAGACCATATTCAAATTTGGGCCGGGCAAATATTTAACGGGAATAATATTTTGTCATGGTGCATCATAACTCAAGCCCATTACTTTCAATCATTTTATTACAATAAATAACTAATAATTTAATTAAAGAAGCAATTAATTAAAGAAGCTTTTATATATATATATATATATATATATATATATATATATATATATATATATATATATATATATATATATATATATATATATAAAATATCAATTTAATTAATAAAATAAACGGTCAAATTCGGGTTATTACATCACTCTTGTTCTATTAGTTTGTGCTTGAATTGGCAATTTGGTGTTTTAAGGATTGGGGTTTATTATCACTAGTGATTTATGTATACAAGAATGCATGCATGCGTTTCTTTGTTTTAACTTGTACTTGTACATAAATGTAATTACAATTTTCTTTATTTTAATCATGTTTTCCTCCTGTGATTAGGGACCATTGGGGGATATAAGAACCTACTTGATGCAATGATAGGTATACCAGCAAATCTTCCATCAAGTATGATCTCTCTCTCTCTCTCTTTCTCTCTCTCCCTCTCACACACACAAGCATTGATACAATATTTATTTAGTTGCTTGTCATGTACTCCCCCCATATAAATAAAGGAGTTTGTGCCCCCGGACACATCCATTCAGTTAAGGAAGCAGCATTGCTGGGCTTGCAACCTCAGTGTGGGGAGTTCAACTACCGCGTTGTAGGAGGACTCCTTGGGGCGGGAGTATAAGGGGTCTTTGCCGCCACCCCTGATTTGGGCATATCCGCGATTTACCTCCGCAGGACACTGTTGGTAGGCTAGTGGTCCCGTAACTAACTCGGCGAAGGCTTTGGAAAACCACAGGTATCAAAAAAAAAAAAAAAAAAGGAGTTTGTGTTTGAAGTTGACTTTGGAAAGTAAAATTGAACAATTCTTGATGCTATTTTAATCATTTAATTAGTTTTAGAGTAAATGCTATTGCCATTTACATAGAAAAAATAAACTCAAATGGAATATCATGTTATTAATCGAGAAAAAGGTTAGTTGACTTTGACAAATTGATCTATGAGAACATTAAAGTTGATGTATGCCAAAAATCAATAAAAATAAAAGAGATAGATAACATGATGAAGATCAAAAATAGAAGCAACAAACGTTTATTTATTTTCTATGGTACAAATATCGCGTAATTCAAGTTCATTGTTGTGATATTGTTCATTGCATAAGTAGAAATGAGCGTGATGCTCATTTTCCTGATGATATCTATTGTGATTGGCACATTATAGATCAGCATCAAATAGTTCTTTTTTTTTTTTTTTCACTACTCTCGCGCACACACAGAAGCGCATAGAAAATCCTAGGGAGAGAAAGTCTTCCCTCTAACTTCTGAGGTGGCACCTAGGAAATCTTAGGGAGAGAAAATCTTCCCTCTAACTTCTGGGGGGATCGAACTCATGACCTCCAGATTGAAAGCCATGAGGTCTGGCCACCAGGCCAAAGCCTGATATATCTATAGTCAATGTGCATATTATTTGTTACTCCCTCCGTCCCAGACCAAGGGTCCTCGGAGGGAATTTCACGCTTCTTAAGAATTTTTTTTAAAGTGGGTAGAAAATTTTAGGAGAGAGAATATAAAAGTTAAATGTGTGGTAGGGAATAGGAGAGAGAATGTAAAAGTTAAATGTGTGGTAGAGAATAAGAGAGAGAATGTAAAAGTTAAAAATATTTAATAGGAGAGAGAATGAGTGGGAGGAATAGTAATGATTTTTTTGTAAATATATGGAGATGATAAGGGTATAAATATATGAAAAACTTTTTATTTAAGGAAAGGGACTCTTGGTCTGGGACGAATCAAAAAGGAAAGTAGGACTCTTGGTCTGGGACGGAGGGAGTATTTTTTTTGTCTCTATCATTATTTTATCTTTTATATTTCATGCCTTGACTTTTAAATTATCTTCTCACACCGATTTAAATTTTTAGCAAACAAATAAGATGAAGCTCAGTGAGGGATTAGAAGTATGTCCGAGTCTCTCATATCAAAAATACGTGATGGAAGTTGACTATAGGCACAACACAACTATAGATTTTAATAATTCGTTTGTTGTGAGTAATTGGATGGAGGGTTTGAATTTATCCAATTCTATAAAGAATATTCAACAACATATTTATATTTAAATTTAAACATCTGACAATTTTTTGATCGTTCAATTATGAACAATGAAAAATGACACAATTGTATAATTATATAATTGTGTAATCACACAACTGTGTAACCATACAACAGTGAAATCAATTGAGAAATGATTTTAAAAGTGAAAATGAAAAATCACACAACTTTGTAATCAATTGAGAAATGATTTTACAATTGAAAAATGAAAAATCATACAAGTGTGAATCAATTGAGAAATAATTTTACAAGTGAAAAATGAAAAATCACACAATTCTTGAATGTACTTGTTTGATTCATTTGACGATACGATTAATACTGTGTTTTCAGATTATTTTTTCAATTTCTTGATTTTTAAGATATTGCATTTTAAAATGTTGAGGGGAAATCAATTTATTATAACTAGTGTTACATCCGTGCGTTAAACGCACGGATACAAAACTATTTCAAAGAAAGTTAGAAATAATAGGAGAAGTTGCTCTCCATAGAGCACGTCACACATCTATCCCTTTTATTTTTCCCCTTTTTCTTTATAGCAAGTCACTATCTTACAAATGTGAAATGACAAAATCGATCAAGTTTCCAATTCCAAAACTGGTTGTGAGCGGGAAACGAAAATGAAAAGCTTTATTGAGAAATTAAGGAGCTATGAAAAGTCTTAGTTAATGAGCCATTTGGCGGTGATTAGGTGCCCTAGGCGTGGCCTTAGCTCCCTAGTCGTGACCTAGACGCGCCCAACGCCAAGAAAGCTAGTGTTCACAAAGGTGCCAAAGGCCCCAAAATTTATAAAATTTCATTTCCTAGCAATATGCTAAGGCCTCTCAATATATACTACTTCATTTTCTAGCATTTTAATTCCTAGACGATGTGGGATTAATTGTTAGAACATGGATTGTATAACATATATTATTAGTGAAAGTACTTGATAAAATAGTGATCAATATTATAATGTTTATTATAAAGTATAGGATATAATATAATGTGTAGAATTCCATAATATAAGACTACCATTAAATGATGGGCATAATGGTAATTTCTTATATATCAATAGGTGTAGTCCCTAAATGAAGTGCCCCTTGGATTCCTATATAAAGGCCTATCCATCAAGCCTATGAATTCACTAGTTATTACATTCTCATTCAGTCCAAAATCTTCCTAAGTACTTGAAGACTAAAGAGAATAAGGGCACTCATCATTTAGAAGATCTACTTCTCCCTTCTTTGAAGACTATCTTCATACTTCATCAAGAACAAGACTAAGAACAATCATGGAATAACAAGGTACACGCTTTCGTCTTCTTCTTCTTCTTCTTCTTCTCTTCTTAATCTAGTTATGAGTCGGTTCATGGTTAATGGATCGTTCATGTTCCAACAATTGGTATCAGAGCCTACTCATATACTAGATTGAGTTTGAGTTTCTTGTAAAGCCTTATGCTTTTAATTCTTGAAAAGATTCTATGTTTATCATGTGTTCTTGAATTATCATACTCTAATTCAGATTCTAGAGTATTATGTTACTTCTAAATTATAAATTTACTCACAAGGCTTTCAATTCTTAATGTAAGATTATCCCATTTTTGAACATAGCCACCATCCTTGGATGCGTTGTGAGTTTGTTCATATGCATAGCCACGCATTTAAAAATGTGATGTGAGTATGCGGATCTACTTGCTTTGGTTGAATATTGATTCACCATTAAGTTAAGAATTGATAGTCTAAATCTGGAAAATTGAATGGTATGGTATGGCTCTCTATTTTGGTTCAAATCTGTTCATAAAAGGGTGTAAAATTGGTGCCTTTTCGTCAAATCTGGATTTCAAGTCGTGCTGTAGTTTCTGTTCATTGGGAGCGTCCGCTCCCCCTTGACAGAAAATTGGTGACTTTTCGTTTTCAGATTTGACGAAACTTCTGTTCACTGGGAGCGTCCGCTCCCTTTATAGGGGTGCGTCCGCTCCCCCTTGACAGTGGGTTTGATGACATCCAAAGACCATGTTTAGTATTAAGCTTTGGTTTGGTTAATTTAGAGGGGTATTAGGGCCATATTGCCCCATAATTTTGATAATTTACTAATAAATTATAGTATCTGGACATCAGTCGCGCTTCGGTGGTTCTTAGAGTTGTCAAAACTTTAAGAATGGACGGGTAGAACAAAAGGATATTATCTTTTATTAATAAATTTCGTTTGTTTCTTTACCCTTTAAATTTTCAGAAATTACCTTAAAGTCTTAAGTGCCCTAAAGTATGATTAATTATATGCTTAAACAAATTTATTCATTGTTTAAATAATATTGTTGCCAAAGCAATTCACGTTATTTAAATACAAATTTGTTAAAGTGATGAATGTAAGTGTTGATATGTGATAACATGCTTGTTTCCCAAAGGAGACCTTGTTGTTGACTAAGTATTTACATTCATGGGGTAATAATTGAACTAAACTTTTGGTCATTTTAAATGCTGTGAACCATTCCAAAGGAAGGCGGGTGTTTAAAGTGAATTGTTTATATTCTTTATTACCGGGGAACAAATACCTTAAACTTTAGGACACTTTTTGTACTTGATCCGGCCCAAAGGAAGGCAAGTATTTAAAGTGTGTTGTTTAAGCTATTTGTTTACCCTACAGATAAATCAAATTATGAGTCAATTCGCAATCCAAAGATTAGTCTTGATGTCATATTGATTATCTTTTATTATGATGAAATTCATTTTGATATAATTAATCATTGTGTAGTTTCTTATATATGTTTTGTTTCATTCTTTTGTTCTCTTCATTCAGATTTGATTAGTGCTTCATCTGTCTCTACTGCCTTAAATTCAATTCCTTTGCTAACTGGGACAAACTTTAAAACTTGGAAAAATAAGATTACTATGGTCTTAGGCTGTTTGGACTTTGACCTCGCATTAAGAGAACAAGCTCCTGCCCCTCTAACTGATAAAAGCACTGCGGAAGACCGCTTGAGTTCAGAGAGGTGGAAGCGTTCTAATCGCGTCAGCCTAAGCATAATTAAGAATGCAGTTCCGGAGACATTTCTGAACAGTGTCTCCGAGGATGATGGTGCAAAAGGTTTTCTAGATGCCCTAGAACAACGCTTTGCAAAAAGCGATAAATCGAAAACAAGTGCTACCTTGAGGAAGCTTGTTTCCATGAGGTATAAGGGCACCGGAAACCTAAGGGAATACATAATGGAAATGTTTCATCTATCAACGAAATTAAAAGCACTCAAGTTGGACTTGTCGGAAGACTTGCTTGTGCATTTGGCTTTAATTTCTCTTCCTTCACAATTTGGTCATTTTGAAACGACCTACAATTGTCAAAAGGACAAGTGGAATATTAATGAATTAATTTCACATGTCACGAAGGAAGAAGATAGGTTGAAACACACCAAACTCGAAAGTGCACATTATGCATCTACTTCTTCTCGTGGGATTAATAGAAAAGGTAAGGAGATTGCGGTTGCAACAAAAAAGCCTAAGGGATCATCAAATGATCAAAAAGTGAAAAAGTGCTTCTTTTGCAAGGACCCCACTCACATGAAGCCCGACTGCCCTAAGTATCGCCAATGGCGAATTAAGAAAGGTATGTCATTTAGCTTTGTTTGTACTGATGCTAATTTAGTTTCAAATCCTTCATATACATGGTGGTTAGACTCCGGTGCAACTACTCACATAAGTTCATGTATGCAGGGTTGCCTGAACTACCGAACGCCTAATGAAGGTGAAAGATTCATCTACATGGGAGCTGGAAAGCCGGTAGAGGTGGAAGGCATAGGGACTTATAGATTATCCTTGAGTACTGGATACTTTTTGGTTTTGAACAATGTATTTATTATTCCATCATTTAGATGAAATTTAATTTCCGTCACTACATTCGATTGAGAAGGTTATTCTTGCATCTTCGGTAATAATAAATGCAATTTATATTTTGATTCAAAGCTTTTTGGTACTAGTTCTTTGTCTTACATTGATAATCTATATTTACTTGACACAGTCAATTCATTAAATGAGTCCCATAATAATGAAACTAACTCTCGAGGCATAAAAAGAAAGTTTTCAAGTAAAAACTCTTATACCTTGTGGCATAGGCGTTTGGGTCATATCTCCAAAAGGAGAATTGACAAGCTTGTGTCAGAGGGAATACTACATAAGCTTGATACTCCGGAAAATAACTTTTGTATCGAATGCCTTAAGGGAAAATTTACAAATAGTACAAACAAAAATGAATCCTTGAGAGCTACAAAAGTCTTAGAACTAATTCATACGGACATATGTGGACCGTTCCCTACCCCTTCATGGAACGACAAACATATTTTATTACGTTCATAGATGACTTCTCTCGTTATGGATACATTTATTTACTTCATGAAAAGTCTCAATCATTGGACGTTTTCAAGTCTTTTAAAGCCGAAGTTGAAAATCAACTTGAAAAGACTATTAAGAACGTTAGATCCGATCGTGGTGGTGAATACTACGGTCGGAATGACGGTTCAGGAGAACAACGTCCGGGTCCTTTTGCTCGCTATTTGGAAGAGTGTGGGATTGTCCCTCACTACACCATGCGGGGGACACCTAGCATGAATGGTGTAGCCGAGAGACGTAATAGAACCCTTAAGGATATGGTAAGAAGTATGATTTCTTGTACTTCTTTACCTCACTCATTATGGGGCGATGCTTTGAAAACCGCAACCTACCTACTTAATAGAGCTCCTTCTAAAGCTACTAACAAAACCCCTTATGAATTATGGACCGGTAAGAAACCGTCCCTTAATCATCTTCATGTTTGGGGTTTTCCAGCCGAAGCTAGACCATATAGACCTAACGAAGGAAAGTTGGACGCTAAGACCGTTAGTAGTTATTTTGTAGGGCATTCTCAAAGATCTAGGGGATATAAAATCTATGACCCAAAGACTAGAACCTTTTTCGAGACGGAAAATGCTAGGTTCTTTGAGGATGTTGAATTTAGAGGGGAAAATTTGAATAGTAATTTTGAATTTGAAGAAATGGAAGAGGAATTCGTTTCTATACCTCTTCCTATAGTTCCTATCAAAAATCAAGCAGTTGTACCTGAAATTCGACAAGAACATAATATTCAAAATGACGTTAATTCTCCTATTAATGAACAACATGAAAATGTTGATGAAGAAATTCAACACCCTCAAATTCAAGAAGAACCAGTGCCATTAAGAAGATCTAATAGAGCAAGAATGAGTGCTATACCGGATTATTATGATGTGTATCTTGTTGAGAATGAGGAACCGTTAGGTTTAGTGGGAGATGAGCCAATCACCTTCCATGAAGCCATTAGTGGTCCAAATTCTCATAAGTGGATTGATGCCATAAATGAAGAGTTAAAATCCATGAATGATAATGACGTTTGGGATCTTGTCTCATTACCTAAGAATGTGAAATCCATTGGGTGTAAATGGGTCTTTAAGACCAAAAGGGATTCACAAGGTAATGTAGAAAGACATAAGGCTCGTCTTGTCGTTAAAGGGTTTACTCAAAAGGAAGGCATTGATTACAAAAAAACGTTTTCACCGGTATCCTCTATAAATGCTTTTAGGATCATTATGGCTTTAGTGACACATTTTGACCTTGAGCTTCATCAAATGGATGTAAAGACAGCTTTTCTCAATGGTGACATTGAGGAAACTATCGATATGAAGAAACCAGAAATGGTGACTGATTCGGATCAAACTAGTCAACTAGTTTGTAAACTCAAGAAATTCATTTATGGACTTAAGCAAGCATCTCGTCAATGGTACTTAAAATTTAACCAAGTTATTCTTTCATTTGGCTTTGAAATGAATCTTGGTGAAGATTATGTGTATCATAAGTTCAGTGGAAGTAGATTTATATTTTTGGTCTTATATGTGGATGACATTTTACTTGCTAGTAATGATAAGGACCTTCTTAAGGAAACTAAGAAATTTCTCTCAAATAAATTTGAGATGAAAGATCTTGGAGAAGCTTCTTTTGTATTAGGAATCCAAATACATCGTGATCGCTCACGAGGTATGTTAGGATTATCACAAAAGAGCTATATAGAGAAGGTATAACAAAGGTTTAGCATGGAAAATTGTAAACCACATGACACCCCGGTCTCTAAGTGAGATAAGTTCAGTCTAAATCAATGTCTTAAAAATAATATTGAATCCAAGTATATGGAAAATATCCCTTACGCATCGGCAGTAGGAAGCCTAATGTATGCACAAGTCTGTACTCGCCCAGATCTTGCCTTTATTGTTGGCATGCTTGGGCGATATCAAAGCAATCCGGAAAGAGAACATTGGGTCGCAGCCAAAAGAGTGATGAGATACTTACAAAACACGAAGAACTATATGCTTACATATACAAAGTCAGATCATCTTGAGATCATTGGTTTTTCCTATTCCGACTTTGCTGGATGCCAAGATAGTCGCAAATCGACATCGGGTTATGTCTTCACTTTGGCCGGTGGAGCAATTTCTTGGAGAAGTGTCAAGCAAACATTAGTAACTACTTCCACCATGGAAGCCGAGTTTGTTGCTTGCTACGAGGCATCCAATCAAGCTATATGGCTGCGAAAATTCATAGAAGGGCTGCGAATTGTCAAAGGTGTTGAAAGACCGCTTAAGTTATATTGTGACAATCGGGCCGCGGTATTGTACTCCAACAACAACAAGAGTTCATCTAAATCTAAGCATATACTCCCTCCGTCCCACCCAAGTGTGCACCATTGACCAAGGCACACCGATTAAGAAATATTATTAAGATAATGAAAATATGTGGTAGAAAATGAAGAGAGGGAATGTGTGAGCACCTGTGAGCACCCCAACCCAGAACCTTACGCGTGTCCCGAGCTGAAGAGGCTCAATCTAAGAAAACCCATCTAAGTTTTAAAACATTTCCTTGCCTTTAAAAGAAAACCACTTTTCAAAATTTCCAAATAAAAATCAATTAATAATATCTCCACTAGGAGGAAATCCGACCACCACTTTTAATAAACCATAATCTGATCAATTACATTGAAAACCCAAATTAACATTGTTTAACAAAAGAGTTTTCCATACGAATTGCAAAAGAGGAATACTTAATAAATACTCCTAATAACCAACTCCTATGCTTAACCTGACAAGTCCCCAAATGCAAAGTCCAAACTCTTATCCCCGGCCTCACTGGTTCAAGTCACCTGTCTCAGCACGATCTAAAACAGTAAAGGGAGAGGGGTGAGAATAAATCTCAGCAAGCTATTATAAATGCAGCAATATGCCAAGTAAAATGCAACACATAGCATGGTAGCACATAACACATTATGAAAGCGGTAAACACCTTACGTTACCTCATTTTACCTTTTCCCGTCTGAACAATAAGTCGTACAACGTGGGAGTAAAACTCCACTCTTTGGTGAATTGCCCCCATGCACATTCACCGCTTATAGGTCTCATACCCCAGAGATCCATATAAGAATATAGGATACTTATATGACCCTTATTCAGAGTATCATATAATATCATCGCTACTAAGAAAGCCGTTGGCTTCATGAGCATTCCACCGTTACACCAAATCGCAGTATGTAAAGGCTCCTTATTGCTCAATATGCTCATTGCTCTGTGGCCACAGAGGACGGTCCCAGTATAATGAACCTTCAATCACTTATAGAACAAATCAATAATTGATTGAATTCCATTATACCCCCGAATATCAACACGTTCAAGCACATAATAGATACTTGAAATAATCCACAAGAGGGATAATCATATAACAGCATGGTAAAATATACTCATGTTATATCCATACTATAGTGCAACAGTTCATGTAATACACTATGCATAATACCATTAACGAATATAAATTCAAGTAAGGTATCCATATAACCACATAATCCACACCGGGATACAATATAATCATATACCAAATAATCCACTTAGGGACGCAATATAACAAGATCAAATAATCCACACCTGGGATACAACACAACAAACTTGCCAAATAATCCATACTTAGGATATTAAGGTATCTATCAAATTCAATAATTCAATAAATGGGGATAACAATGCCACAAGGCGATACATGCTCATTTTCAATTAACGAAATAGTGAAACCTATGGTTTCTACTCTATTTCTAACTAATCACCAAGAATAGGGTAAGTAAGGCCACTATGTATTTCAAACCATTCTTACATAGTCATTATACAACCTCGAATAAACTTAATAAAGGTTCACGATCTATTTCCTAAGTTCGAACTACATTGGTGGAGTACAAATCAAGCTTAATAACCAATTTCCGAACCATTTTCCGTAATTACAAGGTCTCTATAGGGATTCACGCTAAAATTATCAAATTGTGGTCACAATGCTTAAGTGTCCCAAGTTCTACTTTAATCTAAGTTGAAAGGGATTGATTCATATCCAAATTGGATTAGGTTCTATTAATTTATAATGGTTAGAGATCATTCCACGAGGTCATTAGTAAAATTCCCAAGAAAGGAGAAAAACCGGAGAAGGATCGGTGACACGGGGCGACCGCCCACGCCACTTCGGGCGACCGCCCAAAGGAGTTTCAAGGAGAGCCAAGAGTCTCGCACTACGGGCGGCCGCCAGTCATGGGCGATCGCCCATGGCCCCTTTCAGCACATTCGAATTCCAACTTTTTACATAGTTTATTTCCTCTTTAATCTTTCTTAATCTCATGAACACTAAAAGGGATTGTTTAACCTTACGTACTTCAACTTAAATCATCTAAATCCAAGATCATATAGGCCTAGATTATTTACCAATTAACTTCCCACCCATTTCACTAACCCATTTCAAGTTTAATTCTCTAAAACTAACTCCACCCATTTCTTACACTCTAAATCAATTTCTAAGAACAAGAGTATCCTTCTTTGCCATTTACCAAATCTCCCAACTTCAAATAGGCTTCCAAAGCATTTACACAATTATCATCATAATAAGAACAACAAATAAGAGTTCATGAACATTCATAAGAAGGGAAATCATAACAACTCACCTTGGAATAGGAGATGGATTAAGGATTTCTTGAGCTTGATAAACTCCCCTAGATGCCTTGATCACAAAAGTACGATCGGATTGCCAAATGGAGAAGAAATGAATGCCCTAGGAGCTTGGTAAGGAAAGCTTCCATGGAAAAGCTTCCATGGATATTTTGGTGGAGAAGATGAATGAGAAGTATGGGGAAAGTGGGGGAGGTTTTGACTAGGAGGAAGGAGGGGTGAGGGGAGTTGACACTTGGAGGAGGTAGGATGAATGAGAAAATTGGCCCCCCAAGTCAAAATAAAGGCTTTCCACTTTTCCACAAAATAAATCTAACTACCCACATTTTATTTATTTTGTCCATTTCTATTATTATACTTCTCCCAAGATGCTTTATTTAATTTCCCAATCATCTCGTCCTAATATAAGAAATCAAATATATAAAATGAACACATAATATTAATAATAATATTAAAAGCAATTAATATGATGCTAAAATAGGTGCCTAGGGTTAGGGTCGTTACAGAATGAGTGGAGTAAATAATAGGTTGATTGAATAAATTGTGTGGTGGAGAATGAGTGGAATTAATGAGTGGGTGGGGTAGGGAGAATATAAAATATTAAAGGACATACCATTTATGGTAGTTCACACTGGGCTGGAACGGACCAAAAGGGAAATAAGTGTACACTGGACTGGGACGGAGGGAGTAGATATTAAGTTTCTTGTTGTGAGAGAGAGAGAGTACAAAATGAACAAATAGAAATAGAACTTATTGGTACAAACTCCATGTTAGCGAATCCATTTACTAAGGCATTATCTCCTTTAGTATTTCACGAGCATGTTGCTCATATGGGTGTAATGACTTTTGATAATGCTTAAATCAGTGGGAGTTTATAATGTTTCTATTTCCTTTTGTTGTTTTTTTTATCTAAATTGATCTCATTTGGTTAAAGTAAGACTAGTTGGAGAATATATATATGCATTTTCATATATATTCGTTAATATTCCATGCTACATATCTATACTTAATCTATGTCATTTAGTTGGATATATATGTGATTAATGTGGGTTTAGTTGCGAATCAATTACAACGACTGCCCCTTTAGTCCTTATACTTATATGACTAATGGACGAGATTGTTTTCGAATGACAACAAAGTGCACATAAGGGTTGTCATTTATGTTATAAATATGATTGAAGGATTTTATTAAGTATAAATATATGTTATTATAATCCAAGTGGGAGATTGTTAGAACATGGATTGTATAACATATATTATTAGTGAAAGTACTTGATAAAATAGTGATCAATATTATAATGTTTATTATAAAGTATAGGATATAATATAATGTGTAGAATTCCATAATATAAGACTACCATTAAATGATGGGCATAATGATAATTTCTTATATATTAATAGGTGTAGTCCCTAAATGAAGTGTCCCTTGGATTCCTATATAAAGGCCTATCCATCAAGCCTATGAATTCACTAGTTATTACATTCTCATTCAGTCCAAAATCTTCCTAAGTACTTGAAGACTAAAGAGAATAAGGGCACTCATCATTTAGAAGATCTACTCCTCCCTTGTTTGAAGACTATCTTCATACTTCATCAAGAACAAGACTAAGAACAATCATGGAATCACAAGGTACACGCTTCCGTCTTCTTCTTCTTCTTCTCTTCTTAATCTAGTTATGAGTCGGTTCATGATTAATGGATCGTTCATGTTCCAACATTAATATCCCATTTGATTTTCAAATGCTAAGACCTCTCAATATATACTACTCCATTTCCTAGCATTTCAATTCCTAGACGATGTGATATTAATGTCCAATTTGGTTTTTGTAACGACCCCAAATTTCCACAACAATAATAGTACTTAATTGATAATAAAATAACCTCCAATGGCTACTAAAACATAATTCAAACACTAACCACAATTTGAAATAACTTAAATGCGGATAACGGTAACAATTTCAACGGCTAGTACAATCCACTAGCTCAACAGAATCCTTAAAGTCTTACAAACTCTTAAATAACTGCAATAACTAACTAAAGTGTCTCAAATGAAATAAATTAAAACGATCCTTGAACTCCTTATGAAGTGCTCCCGAATCGTTTCACATTCTTCCTATATGAAACCTGGAAGAAAAGAAGATGAAAGAGTGAGCGAACAATGCCCAGTAAGTTCATATACAATCCCTCCGATTACTAAGGAGGAGTTGACCCGAAGGAATATCAAACGATACAAATTTCCAAATAACAATCGAAGACATAACAAAGCACAATTTCGAATATAGTTATTTACCAAATTCTCAAACCAAATATTTTTCAAACTCTCAACGGTTTCACAAACTGAGTTGACAAATATTTTGGAGTTTCAAATGATGACGAAATCGATTCAAATTGACTCGAATGATTTACTTAATTAAAACCGTCTCATACCAGTTTTAACTAACTAAACCATTCACAGATTATAAGGAAATTCAAAGGACTGATAAGCTGAACAAAGTTGACTCGAATGATCTAATTATCTACAGCTGTCCCATACCAGCCGTAGATAATCAAATCATTCACAGACATCATGATCACATAAGTGGTCCACTGAACTTATCAAACCAAAATCCCATAAAGGGAACAAAATGACTCCGCATAGTTCTAAACAGTGTATCCGGAATACCCCACCACTAATTTGAAGCGGTGTACTAAGTTTGTCCGAAGGCCAAAATATCAAATATACCCCGCCGAAGTAGGTTGTCTAACTTAGTGATCATTAATGGAACAAAATTATATCATATTAAAACTTATTGTATACAAAAATATGAACTTTTACAAAGACAATAAAATTTTCGAATTTTCGAAACCAAAGAACGATTCAACAAACGAATAACAAAAGATTAGCAAATAACGGTAAACGAGGGAGTCAAAACAAATACTGACGCGAGGTCAGCTTTTACGTATCAAAGAAACGTGCATCGCCAAAAAAATATGCGGAAGCCTAAATAATGAAACGGAGCGAAAATCAATTAACTTAAAGATGTATAATCCCTTACCTCGATTGTTTGTACTCGAACAATTGTTAACTCCGATCCGATCTACACAAATAAATAATATCCGTTAAGTACGGATTAACTACTTAATACTCCGTCCCAACTTAACTTTATTTTACTTCACTAACTTATGAGTTAATTCTATTTAACTCCGTCTCAAGTTGCTTTTCACTTCTAGAGTTTTTCAAAATACCCTTCACATAAATACCAAAACACCCCTAGGGTTTACCCAAACTACCCTTAGGTTTCTAACATTTTTATTCCCTTTACTTTAATCAAAAACACATTTACACACACTAATTACACCTTTTACAACACACACTAACACACACACACACATACACACACACACACATACACATACACACACACATGAAACACCACACACTCATACACCCCTCTGTACAGCCCCTATACAGACACACACACAACTCACACACGCACTCAGCACACCCACGACACACACACACACCCTATCCTTAACACACACACACGGCATACACTATTCACCCACACGGCACACACCACACACACACACACACCAGCCGCACATCACACACACATACACACATACACTCTGTACACCCCTCGCACACTCTGCACACGCACACACTCTCCCAGCAGACAACCAAACACACTCGACACACACCAAAAACACACACAAAACCCTAAACCCAATTAATCACCTTAGCATGCATTGATCTTAGGCCAAACCCTTGATTTATCAGCCCCAAAACCTTAATCAACATTAGGTTTTCAAAACAATTCTTCCATTAATAACCTTCTTAGAACAATTCCCATTAAATCGATAATAGTAATACAAACCCTAGTTTTTCACCAACAAGATTCTAGGATTTCTAGGGTATAGAACAATACTAAGAAAGGATTTAATAAATACCTTGTTGTTGATTTCCAAGCAATGAAGGAGGTTGCTCCTTCTTCTTCCTCCTTCCTTGCGCCCTCTCTCTCTCTCTCTCTCTCTCTCTCTCTCTACTCTCCAAAGCTGCCGCCTCCTTTCTCTATTATTTTCTTTCGAGGGTTTTTTTTTTTGAAATAACAAATGAGGCTTCTAGGTTAATAAATGATGTATTTATAATAGGGTTTTACTAAACCTAAGTCCAAAAAGGTAAACCAAGTCCAAGGAGGTTAACTTAGGCCCAATAATCCTTGTCCATCTAGGGAAGGTAAACCTAATAAATCAATTAACCTAAATAACCAATTTAGAGAATAATAATTACTAAATAAATGTAATAATATTCGGGTTATTACAGTTTTCAATAAATACTACTCCATTTTCTAGCATTTCAATTCCTAGACGATGTAGAATTAATATCCCATTTGATTTTTAAATGCTAAGACCTCTCAATATATACTACTCCATTTCCTAGCATTTCAATTCCTAGACGACGTAAGATTAATGTCACATTTGGTTTTCAAATGCTAAGGCCTCTCAATATATACTACTCCATTTTCTAGCATTTCAATTCCTAGACAATGTGGAATTAATATCCCATTTGGTTTTCAAATGCTAAGGTCTCTTAATATATACTATTCCATTTCCTAGACGATGTATGATTAATATCTCACTTGGTTTTCAAATGCTAAGGCCTCTCAATAAATGGAAAGCTTTCTTGAGAAATTAAGGAGCTATGAAAAGTCTTAGTTAAGGAGCCATTTGACATTGATTAGGCGCCAGCGACTGACTGGCGCGCCAACATAAAGAAAGCTGGTGTTCACTAAGGAGCCAAAAACCCCAAAATTTATACTACTCCATTTCCTATCATTTCAATTCCTAGACGATGTGGGATTAATATCTCATTTGATTTTCAAATGCTAAGACCTCTCAATATAAACTACTCCATTTCCTAATATTTCAATTCCTAGACGATGTGAGATTAACATCCCATTTAGTTCTCAAGTGCTAAGGTCTCTCAATATATACTAAATGTAAAGCTTTCTTGAGAAATTAAGGAGCTATGAAAAGTCTTAGTTAAGGAGCCATTTGGTGGTGATTAGGCGCCCTAGGCGTGACCTAGGCACGTCCAACACCAAGAAAGCTGGTGTTCACTAAGGAGCCAAAAGCCCCAAAATTTATACATCAAGAAAGCTGGTGTTTACTAAGGAGCCAATGTGACGACCCCAACCCTAGGCACTTATTTTAAATATTAAATTATATGCTTTTAATATTTATGTCATCTTTATATGTTCAATTATATCTTTATATTCTTAAGTTAGGATAAATTGGGTGAAAAGTAAATTTAAATCTCATAAGAATTTATTGGACATTAAATAAAGAAACTAGGGGAAATAATAAAAATGGGAGTTTATTAAATAGATAAATAGTGTAGGGAGGTTAAATGAGTAGGATGAATTAATGGGATAAGAATTTATTTTATTTTATTTCTTTAAGTTAAGTTGAAAGCCTAAATCCTTAGAGAATGGCATGGGGGGCCAAGGAGGTCTTCCTTCTCCTAGGTGTGACACTTGTCCAATCCCCTCACCTCCTCTTACTTTCCCCCTTCCTTCATTTCTCATTCATCTTCAACCTAGAGGAAGTATAGAGAAATCCTCCATTGAAGCTTCCACTCCCCAAGCTTTGAAGTCAAGATATTCTTCACCAAAAACCAAGTCTAGGAGCACATTTGAAGATTGATCATCTTGGGGAACTCATCTAACTAGAAAGATTCACATTTCCTTCTAAAATCCAAGTAAGTTGTTATGACTTCTCTTCTCATGAATGCTCATGAATATTTCTTGTGGTTCTTGTTCTTATGTTGGTGATTTCTTGCTTGGGGAAAGCTTCTTTAGATTTAGAAAATGTTATGGTTCATGGAAGTTGAATTGATCTAGGGTTAAGAGATGGTTTCATGGAGTTAAATGAGTAGAGTAAAGTTACTAAGGTTGGAAATGTCCTTTAGGTTCATAACTTAGAATGCATTTGGTTGGAATTTTGGGATTTTGAGAAGTTATTGTTGATGGCTGCTGTTTTGCCATTTCTGGGCCGAGGGCACGAGTCGTGACCTCAAGCACGAGTCGTGCCATATGAGGGTCACGAGTCGTGCCTTGGATAAAGGGAAGTCGTGACTTTTGGGGGACGCCGGAGTTCGGAGAGGGTCACTTGGGCACGAGTCGTGCCACGGGGGCGAGTCGTGCCACTGCTCGGTTTTTCACCCCAACTTTATAGCCATTCAAACCTAATCAAACTCGAACCAAAATGAAATCTTTTAACCTAGATTAAAGTAGAATACTTTGGCTTCACAATGACGTTCTAAGTGATCAAAATGGAATAGTGGAAGTACCTTAAATATTGCTTGGAAAACGTTAGATAAACTAGTTTAGTAACTAAACAATTATGATGTAGATTCCCCTTAGACCTTTCAAGAGGCTATGTATTATTGTATAATGACTTTGTAGGATGGAATTATGCTACTTCCTTGCCTTACATTGAGTTCATATACATTGTTTTCATTGCATAGTGTATTGAATAAATGTTGCACTATGATATTGGTTGGACATGAGTATAGTTTACCATGTTGATATGTTGTTATCCCTTTTTGTGGATTTTATTCAAGTATCTATTACGTGCTTGATTATGTGTGAGTCAGCTGACGTTGGGGGTATAACAGAATACGATCAATTATGGAAGTGTGACCTAATGTGATCGGATTATGTTATATCTGTGACCGTCCCCTCCTGTGGCCACAGGTTGGGGTTATAGCGTCTGTATTGAGCCAAAAGCCTTACAGAGTTGCTACTCTTGTCTTATTTGGTTCCCTGAAAAACGGGTCTTATAAGACGTGAGTATTGCTTAAGCGGCTCGTCGTATAATTGGAGTATTATTATACCCAATGTTGTACGACTCTTTTGCTCGAGACGGGGAAAAGGTAAACCAAGGTAATGGAATGTGTTTATAGCTTTTCCAATGTGTTACGTGCGACTTGTTATATGTTGCATTTATTTGGCATATTGTTGCATTCATAATAGCTTGCTGAGATTTATTCTCACCCCTCTCCCTTTACTGTTTTAGATCCCGAGACAGGAGGACCGCCCAAGTAAGGACGGAAAGGAGTTTGGCTGTGAGCATTTTGGGATATTGTCGGGGTACGTTAGGTTGGCGTAGAAGTTATTTTGTCATAATTCCTTTTGGGCGTTTGTAATTATAAACTTTATCTTTCTACGTTAAAAACCAATATCTTTTGTAACTAAGCACGGTTGATCGTTCTCAAAGTTAGTTATCTCCTACTCCGATGTGGAGTTGAGTGGAGTTCTTTTGAAATGTTATATTATTAATGCTTATGTTTGAAAGTCAAAGTAAAGTTTTAAAAGTTTAGTGTTTTTGGGTTAGTTTGAGGACGCTCCAACTCGGGACACGTGTAGGTTCCGGGTCGGGGTCCTCACAGTTGGTATCAGAGCTCGGTTAGAATTCTTGGGTAGAGTCTAGCTGAGTGAGAGTGTGTGGTAACTGACGTCGAGTGTTTAATGCAGGAGTTTGTTGTAATGGCGGGAAATGAAGGTGATCCGAATCTGGGTTTGGGTAATGTTGGTAATCCGAATGCCGAGATGATGGATATGTTCCGAGGGTTTCTTCAGCATATGGCAACTCAGAATTTGAATCAGGGTAGGCAACAGCAAGAAGGCAGACAAGGGCAACATGTTTGGAGAAGTTCGTGAAGATGTCTCCTCCTAGCTTCAACGGAGATCCGGATCCGGTGAAGGCCGAGAGGTGGCTTGAGGCTATGAATAAGATTTTGCAGCTATGGAGAGTACGGATGCGGAGAAGGTGAGATGCGCCGTTTTCAAGTTGGAAGGACCTGCGGAGCACTGGTGGCAAGTAGTGAAGGATGGTTGGGACCGGGATTTGACACCGCAGACGTGGGAGAACTTCACGCTCAAGTTCCGAGATCACTTTGTGCCGATGGTTACTAGAGACAAGAAAGAAGGCGAGTTCCTGAAGCTGGAGCAAGGGACCATGACGATAGCGCAAAGATTCGGCAAAGTTCACGTAGTTGGCCCGATATTGTCCCCATTTGGTGCCGATGAGGAGAGGCGAGTTTACCGGTTTGTGAAAGGTTTAAGAGTTGAGTTTCTAAGCGGTTGTTGACGCATAACTTCGCCAATTTCCAAGCAAGGTGAAAATGGCGTACCGGATTGAGAACGACATAGAGGAGCATCGTGGTAAGAATGAAGGAGGAAACAGGAACAGATTTCGTGGTCAAGGATCGGGGACAGTAGAATAGAGCTGCACTAGGACTTTCACCCCGGAGCGAATCGAGGAGGTCATGTGGCGGCTCCGGCAAATCGTGCGACTTCCTGGGCCGCTTGGGACAACATGTGGGTTTTGCAAGAGGATAGGGCATTCGAAGACAAGTGTTGGAGCAAACAAGGTAAGTGTTTGGAGTGTGGGTCTCCGTGCCATTTCAGGAGAAATTGTCCCAAGTTACAGAATAAGCAAGCCGGGTACTGGATTGGGGGACAAGGTAGTGGTGTGAAAAGAGATGTTGATGGGAAACCTAAGGATAAAGTCCAAGGTCGTGTGTTTGCTTTGGGTCGAGGAGAGGTCGATCCTAATGCCGTCATTAGAGGTATAGTTCCTGCCTCAGAGTTAAGGCCCGCATTCTTATAGATTCCGGTCTTCCCATTCATTTGTGGCGTCTCATTTTGCATTCTCATTGCATATCTTGCCCGAATCTATGCCTTATGTGTTAGAGGTCTCTACTCCTACGGGAGAGAGCTCAATCTTCTTTTGATATATCGTGGATGTGATGTGACTATATATGGGCATGTATTGCCGGTGGATTTGGTCGAGTTACCAATCCGTGATTTTGATGTGATCCTTGGTATGGATTGGTTGAGCCGCTGCCATGCTTTGGTAGACCGTCGTAGGAAGCGAGTCTCATTTGCTATGCCCGATGTGCCTACTTTTATATTTGATGCCGATAAATCTATGTTCGGTTTGCATGTTATTTCTGCCTTAAAAGCTAGAAAGATGCTATCTAAGGGGTGTGCGGGTTACTTGGCTTATGTGGTAGATTCCAATAAGAAGTCTCCCGAGTTAGCTCATGTTCCGGTAGTGAATGAGTTTAGTGACGTGTTTTCTAGTGAGTACTCTATGCCTCCGGATCGTGAGATAGAGTTTTGTATTGACTTAGTACCCTACCGCTCCTATTTCTAAAGCACCCTATAGAATGGCTCCGGCCGAGTTAAAAGAGTCAAGGTCCAATTGCAAGAATTGTTAGACCGAGGTTTTATTCTGGCCCTAGCAGTGTCTCCAAAGTGGGAGCACCTGGTCCTTGTTTGTTAGGAAGAAGGATGGTACCTTACGATTGTGTATTGACTATCGTTTGTTGAACCAAGCCACCATTAAGAATAAGTATCCTCTTCCGCATATAGATGATTTGTTTGACCAACTCCAAGGTTCCGTTATCTACTCAAAGCTTGATTTGAGAAGCGGATACCATCAGTTGAAGATTAGGCCGGATGATGTTGCTAAGACGCCTTTCCGTACTCAGATATGGTCATTATGAGTTTGTGGTGATGCCGTTTGGGCCGACTAATGCTCCACGTGTTTATGGATATGATGAACCGTGTCTTCAAGCCTTATCTCGATAGTTTTGTGGTGGTCTTTATCGATGATATTCTTGTGTATTCTAAGTCCCGGGAAGAGCATGAGAATCATTTGAGGATTGTCTTGTCCGTTCTTCGTGAGAAGCGCTTGTATGCTAAGTTCGGTAAGTGCGAGTTTTGGCTTGAGCGCATTTCTTTCTTTGGGGCATGCCAGGTCGAGTTCGGGGATTTCCGTGGATCCTGCAAAGATTGAAGCCGTGGTTAATTGGAAGCAACCTTCGACCGTGACCGAAGTCCGTAGTTTTCTTGGTTTGGCGGGGGGTACTATCGGAGGTTCATCGAGGGGTTTTCTGATTGCTACTCCGTTGACTAGGTTGACTGGAAAGATGTATTGTTTGTGTGGGATTCCAAGTGTGAAGCAAGTTTTGATGAATTGAAGAAGAGGTTGACGACGGCTCCGGTTCTTACCCTTCCGAGTGGTTGCGAGAATTTTGTTATTTATAGTGATGCCTCGAAGGCGGGTTTGGGATGTGTGTTGATGCAGAATGGGAAGGTTATTGCGTATGCCTCTAGGAAGTTATCACCGGCGGAACAGAATTATCCTACTCATGATATGGAATTGGCGGCGATTGTATTTGCGTTGCATAAGTGGAAGCATTATCTTTACGGAGCGAAATTCGAGATTTTCACCGATCATAAGAGTTTGAAGTACCTATTTACCCAAAAGGAGTTGAACAACCGGCAAAGGAGATGGTTAGAGTTTTTGAAGGATTTTGATTGTACAATTTCTTATCATCCGGGGAAAGCAAATGTAGTAGCGGATGCGATTAGCCGAAAGGCGTATGTGACAGCTTTGAGTTCTCGGGAAATGAAGAGTGAGATAATTATTGCGAATGTTCGGGCCGTTCCTACTTTGTATGGAGATTTGAAGGAAGCTCAACAAGGTGATCCGGAATTGAAGAAAAATTGTGATCAAGTGCAAGATGGGAAAGCCGGGGATTTTGCTTTGAATCGAGATGGGATTTTAACCTTCCAAGGGAGAATTTGCGTTCCGTCATCGCCGGAAATCAAGAAGCGTGTTTTAGAGGACGGCCATAAGTCCAAGTTTGCGATTCATCCGGGAGTACCAAATGTATCAAGACTTGAAGCGTGGATATTGGTGGAATGGAATGAAAAGGGAAATAGCGGATTATGTATCTAAGTGTTTGACGTGTCAACGCATTAAGGCGTAACATCAAAGACCGGCGGGACTACTTCAACCATTGGATATTCCGAATGGAAATGGGAAGGGATCTCGATGGATTTTGTTTCGGGTTTGCCTCTCACCGCAAAGAAGATGGATGCTATATGGGTTATTGTGGATCGGTTGACGAAGTCGGCCATTTTCTTCCTGTCAACTAAGTTTTCGTTAGAGAAGTTAGCCCAGTTGTATTTGAAGGAAATTGTGAGACTTCACGGGTTCCAATTAGTATTGTTTCCGACAGAGATCCGAGGTTTACATCCAGATTTTGGAGAGCATTGCATGAAGCATTGGGTTCTAAGTTGTGTTTTAGTACCGCGTTTCATCCTCAAACCGACGGTCATCCGGGAGAGAACTATTCGTATACTTGAGGATATGTTACGAGCTTGTGTGATGGATTTCCAATTGTCTTGGGAGGATCATTTACCTTTAGTGGAGTTTGCTTACAACAATGCTTATCGATCCAAAAGATTGAGATGGCTCCGTACGAAGCTTTGTATGGAAGGAAGTGTCGATCTCCGATGTGTTGGGACGAGGTTGGTGAAGCGAGACTTTGGGGTCCGGATTTGGTTCGAGATTCTACTGGAGAAGATCAAGGTGATTCGGGATAGATTGAAGACGGCTCGGAAGTAGGCAGAAAAGCTACGCCGACAATAGAAGACGGGGATTTATCTTTTCGGGTTGGTGACTTTGTGTTCTTGAAGGTCTCTCCGAGGACGGGGATTAAAAGGTTTGGTAATAAGGGTAAGTTAGCCCCGAGGTTTGTGGGACCGTTTGAGATTCTAGAGAAGATAGGGAATTGGCTTACCGGTTAGCGTTGCCTCCGTCTCTCTCTTTGCTTCATGATGTGTTCCACGTTTCTATGCTTAGGAAGTATTGTCATGACCCCTCCCATGTTTTGAGCTCTCCTCCCGATGATGTCCAAGCGGACATGTCGTATGTTGAAGAGCCATTAAGAGTCCTGGAGTTCCAAGTTAAGGAGTTGAGAACCAAGAGCATCCCGATAGTAAAAGTCCTTTGGAAGAATCACACCGTAGAGGAAGCAACGTGGGAGCTAGAGTCGGAGATGAGAGCGAAATACCCGTGGTTGTTTGAAAATCCAAGTAAGTTTCCTTTTTAAAATTCGGGTCGAATTTTCTTTAAGGGGGAGTGAGTGTGACGACCCCAACCCTAGGCACTTATTTTAAATATTAAATTATATGCTTTTAATATTTATGTCATCTTTATATGTTCAATTATATCTTTATATTCTTAAGTTAGGATAAATTGGGTGAAAAGTAAATTTAAATCTCATAAGAATTTATTGGACATTAAATAAAGAAACTAGGGAAATAATAAAAATGGGAGTTTATTAAATAGATAAATAGTGTAGGAGGTTAAATGAGTAGGATGAATTAATGGGATAAGAATTTATTTTATTTTATTTCTTTAAGTTAAGTTGAAAGCCTAAATCCTTAGAGAATGGCAATGGGGGCCAAGGAGGTCTTCCTTCTCCTAGGTGTGACACTTGTCCAATCCCCTCACCTCCTCTTACTTTCCCCCCTTCCCCTTCATTTCTCATTCATCTTCAACCTAGAGGAAGTATAGAGAAATCCTCCATTGAAGCTTCCACTCCCCAAGCTTTGAAGTCAAGATATTCTTCACCAAAAACCAAGTCTAGGAGCACATTTGAAGATTGATCATCTTGGGGAACTCATCTAACTAGAAAGATTCACATTTCCTTCTAAAATCCAAGTAAGTTGTTATGACTTCTCTTCTCATGAATGCTCATGAATATTTCTTGTGGTTCTTGTTCTTATGTTGGTGATTTCTTGCTTGGGAAAGCTTCTTTAGATTTAGAAAATGTTATGGTTCATGGAAGTTGAATTGATCTAGGGTTAAGAGATGGTTTCATGGAGTTAAATGAGTAGAGTAAAGTTACTAAGGTTGGAAATGTCCTTTAGGTTCATAACTTAGAATGCATTTGGTTGGAATTTTGGGATTTTGAGAAGTTATTGTTGATGGCTGCTGTTTTGCCATTTCTGGGCCGAGGGCACGAGTCGTGACCTCAAGCACGAGTCGTGCCATATGAGGGTCACGAGTCGTGCCTGGATAAAGGGAAGTCGTGACTTTTGGGGGACGCCAGTTCGTAGGGGTCACTGGGCACGAGTCGTGCCCTGGGGGACGAGTCGTGCCCTGGCCTGGTTTTTCACCTCAACTTGATAGCCATTCAAACCTAATCAAACTCGAACCAAAATGAAATCTTTTTAACCTAGATTAAAGTAGAATACTTTGGCTTCACAATGACGTTCTAAGTGATCAAAATGGAATAGTGGAAGTACCTTAAATATTGCTTGGAAAACGTTAGATAAACTAGTTTAGTAACTAAACAATTATGATGTAGATTCCCCTTAGACCTTTCAAGAGGCTATGTATTATTGTATAATGACTTTGTAGGATGGAATTATGCTACTTCCTTGCCTTACATTGAGTTCATATACATTGTTTTCATTGCATAGTGTATTGAATAAATGTTGCACTATGATATTGGTTGGACATGAGTATAGTTTACCATGTTGATATGTTGTTATCCCTTTTTGTGGATTTTATTCAAGTATCTATTACGTGCTTGATTATGTGTGAGTCAGCTGACGTTGGGGTATAGATGTATCACGATCAATTATGGAAGTGTGACCTAATGTGATCGGATTATGTTATATTCGCGACCGTCCCCTCCCCGTGGCCACAGTTGGGGTTATAGCGTCTCGTATTGAGCCAAAAGCCTTACAGAGTTGCTACTGTCTTATTTGGTTCCCCGAAAACGGGTCTTATAAGACGTGAGTATTGCTTAAGCAACTCACCGTATAATTGGAGTATTATTATACCCAATGTTGTACGACTCACCGCTCGACGGGAAAAGGTAAACCAAGGTAATGGAATGTGTTTATAGCTTTTCCAATGTGTTACGTGCGACTTGTTATATGTTGCATTTATTTGGCATATTGTTGCATTCATAATAGCTTGCTGAGATTTATTCTCACCCCTCTCCCTTTACTGTTTTAGATCCCGAGACAGGAGGACCGCCCAAGTAAGGACGGAAAGGAGTTTGGCTGTGAGCATTTTGGGATATTGTCGGGGTACGTTAGGTTGGCGTAGAAGTTATTTTGTCATAATTCCTTTTGGGCGTTTGTAATTATAAACTTTATCTTTCTACGTTAAAAACCAATATCTTTTGTAACTAAACAGTTGATCGTTCTCAAAGTTAGTTATCTCCTACTCCGATGTGGAGTTGAGTGGAGTTCTTTTGAAATGTTATATTATTAATGCTTATGTTTGAAAGTCAAAGTAAAGTTTTAAAAGTTTAGTGTTTTTGGGTTAGTTTGAGGACGCTCCAACTCGGAACACGTGTAGGTTCCGGGTCGGGGTCCTCGCTTGGTATCGAGCTCTGCTAGAATTCTTGGGTAGAGTCTAGCTGAGTGAGAGTGTGTGGTAACTGACGTCGAGTGTTTAATGCAGGAGTTTGTTGTAATGGCGGGAAATGAAGGTGATCCGAATCTGGGTTTGGGTAATGTTGGTAATCCGAATGCCGAGATGATGGATATGTTCCGAGGGTTTCTTCAGCATATGGCAACTCAGAATTTGAATCGTGGTAGGCAACAAAGAAGAAGGCGGACAAGGGCAACATGGTTTGGAGAAGTTCGTGAAGATGTCTCCTCCTAGCTTCAACGGAGATCCGGATCCGGTGAAGGCTGAGAGGTGGCTTGAGGCTATGAATAAGATTTTTGCAGCTATGGAGAGTACGGATGCGGAGAAGGTGAGATGCGCCGTTTTCAAGTTGGAAGGACCCGCTGAGCACTGGTGGCAAGTAGTGAAGGATGGTTGGGACCGGGATTTGACACCGCAGACGCTGGGAGAACTTCACGCTCAAGTTCCGAGATCACTTTGTGCCGATGGTTACTAGAGACAAGAAAGAAGGCGAGTTCCCGAAGCCGGAGCAAGTGGACCATGACGATAGCGCAAGATTCGGCAAAGTTCACGTAGTTGGCCCGATATTGTCCCCATTTGGTGCCGATGAGGAGAGGCGAGTTTACCGGCCAGTGAAAGGTTTAAGAGTTGAGTTTCTAAGCGCTTGTTGACGCATAACTTCGCCAATTTCCAAGCAGCAGTGAAAATGGCGTACCGGATTGAGAACGACATAGAGGAGCATCGTGGTAAGAATGAAGGAGGAAACAGAACAGATTTCTGTGGTCAAGGATCGGGACAGAATAGAGTGCAGCCGAGGACTTTCACCGGAGCGAATCGAGGAGGTCATGTGGCGGCTCCGGCAAATCGTGCGACTTCCGGTCAGTTTGGGACAACATGTGGGTTTTGCAAGAGGATAGGGCATTCCGAAGACAAGTGTTGGAGCAAACAAGGTAAGTGTTTGGAGTGTGGGTCTCCAGGCCATTTCAGGAGAAATTGTCCCAAGTTACAGAATAAGCAAGCTTCGGGTACCGGATTTGGGGGACAAGGTAGTGGTGTGAAAAGAGATGTTGATGGGAAACCTAAGGATAAAGTCCAAGGTCGTGTGTTTGCTTTGGGTCGAGGAGAGGTCGATCCTAATGCCGTCATTAGAGGTATAGTTCCTGTCTCAGGAGTTAAGGCCCGCATTCTTATAGATTCCGGGTCTTCCCATTCATTTGTGGCGTCTCATTTTGCATTCTCATTGCATATCTTGCCTGAATCTATGCCTTATGTGTTAGAGGTCTCTACTCCTATGGGAGAGAGCCTTGAATCTTCTTTGATATATCATGGATGTGATGTGACTATATATGGGCATGTATTGCCGGTGGATTTGGTCGAGTTACCAATCCGTGATTTTGATGTGATCCTTGGTATGGATTGGTTGAGTCAGTGCCATGCTTTGGTAGACTGTCGTAGGAAGCGAGTCTCATTTGCTATGCCTGATGTGCCTACTTTTATATTTGATGCCGATAAATCTATGTTCGGTTTGCATGTTATTTCTGCCTTAAAAGCTAGAAAGATGCTATCTAAGGGGTGTGCGGGTTACTTGGCTTATGTGGTAGATTCCAATAAGAAGTCTCCCGAGTTAGCTCATGTTCCTAGTGAATGAGTTTAGTGACGTGTTTTCTAGTGAGTACTCTATGCCTCCGGATCGTGAGATAGAGTTTTGTATTGACTTAGTACCCCACCGCTCCTATTTCTAAAGCACCCTATAGAATGGCTCCGGCCGAGTTAAAAGAGTTGAAGGTCCAATTGCAAGAATTGTTAGACCGAGGTTTTATTCGTCCTAGTGTGTCTCCGTGGGGAGCACCGGTCTTGTTTGTTAGGAAGAAGGATGGTACCTTACGATTGTGTATTGACTATCGTTTGTTGAACCAAGCCACCATTAAGAATAAGTATCCTCTTCCGCATATAGATGATTTGTTTGACCAACTCCAAGGTTCCGTTATCTACTCAAAGCTTGATTTGAGAAGCGGATACCATCGCTTGAAGATTAGGCCGGATGATGTTGCTAAGACAGCCTTTCCGTACTAGATATGGTCATTATGAGTTTGTGGTGATGCCGTTTGGGTTGACTAATGCCCACCGTGTTTATGGATATGATGAACCGTGTCTTCAAGCCTTATCTCGATAGTTTTGTGGTGGTCTTTATTGATGATATTCTTGTGTATTCTAAGTCCCGGGAAGAGCATGAGAATCATTTGAGGATTGTCTTGTCCGTTCTTCGTGAGAAGCGCTTGTATGCTAAGTTCGGTAAGTGCGAGTTTTGGCTTGAGCGCATTTCTTTCTTGGGGCATGTTGTGTCGAGTTCGGGATTTCCGTGGATCCCGCAAAGATTGAAGCCGTGGTTAATTGGAAGCAACCTTCGACCGTGACCGAAGTCCGTAGTTTTCTTGGTTTGGCGGGGTACTATCGGAGGTTCATTGAGGGGTTTTCTCGGATTGCTACTCCGTTGACTAGGTTGACTCGGAAAGATGTATTGTTTGTGTGGGATTCCAAGTGTGAAGCAAGTTTTGATGAATTGAAGAAGAGGTTGACGACGGCTCCGGTTCTTACCCTTACGAGTGGTTGCGAGAATTTTGTTATTTATAGTGATGCCTCGAAGGCGGGTTTGGGATGTGTGTTGATGCGTAATGGGAAGGTTATTGCGTATGCCTCTAGGAAGTTATCACCGGCGGAACGTAATTATCCTACTCATGATATGGAATTGGCGGCGATTGTATTTGCGTTGCATAAGTGGAAGCATTATCTTTACGGAGCGAAATTCGAGATTTTCACCGATCATAAGAGTTTGAAGTACCTATTTACCCAAAAGGAGTTGAACAACCGGCAAAGGAGATGGTTAGAGTTTTTGAAGGATTTTGATTGTACAATTTCTTATCATCCGGGGAAGCAAATGTAGTAGCGGATGCGATTAGCCGAAAGGCGTATGTGACAGCTTTGAGTTCTCGGGAAATGAAGAGTGAGATAATTATTGCGAATGTTCGGGCCGTTCCTACTTTGTATGGAGATTTGAAGGAAGCTCAACAAGGTGATCCGGAATTGAAGAAAAATTGTGATCAAGTGCAAGATGGGAAAGCCGGGGATTTTGCTTTGAATCGAGATGGGATTTTAACCTTCCAAGGGAGAATTTGCGTTCCGTCATCGCCGGAAATCAAGAAGCGTGTTTTAGAGGATGGCCATAAGTCCAAGTTTGCGATTCATCCGGGGAGTACCAAAATGTATCAAGACTTGAAGCGTGGATATTGGTGGAATGGAATGAAAAGGGAAATAGCGGATTATGTATCTAAGTGTTTGACGTGTCAACAGATTAAGGCAGAACATCAAAGACCGGCGGGACTACTTCAACCATTGGATATTCCGGAATGGAAATGGGAAGGGATCTCGATGGATTTTGTTTCGGGTTTGCCTCTCACCGCAAAGAAGATGGATGCTATATGGGTTATTGTGGATCGGTTGACGAAGTCGGCTCATTTTCTTCGGTGTCAACTAAGTTTTCGTTAGAGAAGTTAGCCCAGTTGTATTTGAAGGAAATTGTGAGACTTCACGGGGTTCCGGTTAGTATTGTTTCCGACAGAGATCCGAGGTTTACATCCAGATTTTGGAGAGCATTGCATGAAGCATTGGGTTCTAAGTTGTGTTTTAGTACCGCGTTTCATCCTCAAACCGATGGTCAGTCCGAGAGAACTATTCAGATACTTGAGGATATGTTACGAGCTTGTGTGATGGATTTCCAATTGTCTTGGGAGGATCATTTACCTGTAGTGGAGTTTGCTTACAACAACGGTTATCGATCCGAGTATTGAGATGGCTCCGTACGAAGCTTTGTATGGAAGGAAGTGTCGATCTCCGATGTGTTGGGACGAGGTTGGTGAAGCGAGACTTTGGGGTCCGGATTTGGTTCGAGATTCTACGGAGAAGATCAAGGTGATTCGGGATAGATTGAAGACGGCTCAGAGTAGACAGAAAAGCTACGCCGACAATAGAAGACGGGATTTATCTTTTCGGGTTGGTGACTTTGTGTTCTTGAAGGTCTCTCCGAGGACGGGGATTAAAAGGTTTGGTAATAAGGGTAAGTTAGCCCCGAGGTTTGTGGGACCGTTTGAGATTCTAGAAGATAGGGGAATTGGCTTACCGGTTAGCGTTGCCTCCGTCTCTCTCTTTGCTTCATGATGTGTTCCACGTTTCTATGCTTAGGAAGTATTGTCATGACCCCTCCCATGTTTTGAGCTCTCCTCCCGATGATGTCCAAGCGGACATGTCGTATGTTGAAGAGCCATTAAGAGTCCTGGAGTTCCAAGTTAAGGAGTTGAGAACCAAGAGCATCCCGATAGTAAAAGTCCTTTGGAAGAATCACACCGTAGAGGAAGCAACGTGGGAGCTAGAGTCGGAGATGAGAGCGAAATACCCGTGGTTGTTTGAAAATCCAAGTAAGTTTCCTTTTTAAAAATTCGGGTCGAATTTTCTTTAAGGGGGAGTGAGTGTGACGACCCCAACCCTAGGCACTTATTTTAAATATTAAATTATATGCTTTTAATATTTATGTCATCTTTATATGTTCAATTATATCTTTATATTCTTAAGTTAGGATAAATTGGGTGAAAAGTAAATTTAAATCTCATAAGAATTTATTGGACATTAAATAAAGAAACTAGGGGAAATAATAAAAATGGGAGTTTATTAAATAGATAAATAGTGTAGGGAGGTTAAATGAGTAGGATGAATTAATGGGATAAGAATTTATTTTATTTTATTTCTTTAAGTTAAGTTGAAAGCCTAAATCCTTAGAGAATGACATGGGGGCCAAGGAGGTCTTCCTTCTCCTAGGTGTGACACTTGTCCAATCCCCTCACCTCCTCTTACTTTCCCCCTTCCTTCATTTCTCATTCATCTTCAACCTAGAGGAAGTATAGAGAAATCCTCCATTGAAGCTTCCACTCCCAAGCTTTGAAGTCAAGATATTCTTCACCAAAACCAAGTCTAGGAGCACATTTGAAGATTGATCATCTTGGGAACTCATCTAACTAGAAAGATTCACATTTCCTTCTAAAATCCAAGTAAGTTGTTATGACTTCTCTTCTCATGAATGCTCATGAATATTTCTTGTGGTTCTTGTTCTTATGTTGGTGATTTCTTGCTTGGGAAAGCTTCTTTAGATTTAGAAAATGTTATGGTTCATGGAAGTTGAATTGATCTAGGGTTAAGAGATGGTTTCATGGAGTTAAATGAGTAGAGTAAAGTTACTAAGGTTGGAAATGTCCTTTAGGTTCATAACTTAGAATGCATTTGGTTGGAATTTTGGGATTTTGAGAAGTTATTGTTGATGGGCTGTTTGTTTTGCCATTTTACGGGCCGAGGGCACAGTCGTGACCTCAAGCACGAGTCGTGCCATATGAGGGTCACGAGTCGTGCCTTGGATAAAGGAAGTCGTGACTTGTGGGGGGACGCCAGGTTCAGAGGGGGGTCACTTGGGCACGAGTCGTGCCCTGGGGGACGAGTCGTGCCCGGCACGGTTTTCACCTCAACTTTATAGCCATTCAAACCTAATCAAACTCGAACCAAAATGAAATCTTTTTAACCTAGATTAAAGTAGAATACTTTGGCTTCACAATGACGTTCTAAGTGATCAAAATGGAATAGTGGAAGTACCTTAAATATTGCTTGGAAAACGTTAGATAAACTAGTTTAGTAACTAAACAATTATGATCCCAACTTGGTAGATTCCCTTAGACCTTTCAAGAGGCTATGTATTATTGTATAATGACTTTGTAGGATGGAATTATGCTACTTCCTTGCCTTACATTGAGTTCATATACATTGTTTTCATTGCATAGTGTATTGAATAAATGTTGCACTATGATATTGGTTGGACATGAGTATAGTTTACCATGTTGATATGTTGTTATCCCTTTTTGTGGATTTTATTCAAGTATCTATTACGTGCTTGATTATGTGTGAGTCGGCGACGTTGGGGTATAACGAATACGATCAATTATGGAAGTGTGACCTAATGTGATCGGATTATGTTATATACGTGACCGTCCCCTCACTGTGGCCACGGGTTGGGGTTATAGCGTCTGTATTGAGCCAAAAGCCTTACAGAGTTGCTCTTGTCTTATTTGGTTCCCTGAAAACGGGTCTTATAAGACGTGAGTATTGCTTAAAGCGGCTCAGTATAATTGGAGTATTATTATACCCAATGTTGTACGACTACTTTGCTCGAGACGGGAAAAGGTAAACCAAGGTAATGGAATGTGTTTATAGCTTTTCCAATGTGTTACGTGCGACTTGTTATATGTTGCATTTATTTGGCATATTCTTTGCATTCATAATAGCTTCGAGATTTATTCTCACCCCTCTCCCTTTCTTGTTTTAGATCCCGAGACGGGAGGACCGCCCAAGTAAGGACGGAAAGGAGTTTGAGTTTGTGAGCATTTTGGGATATTGTCGGGTACGTTAGGTTGGCGTAGAAGTTATTTTGTCATAATTCCTTTTGGGCGTTTGTAATTATAAACTTTATCTTTCTACGTTAAAAACCAATATCTTTTGTAACTAAACAGTTGATCGTTCTCAAAGTTAGTTATCTCCTCCTCCGATGTGGAGTTGAGTGGAGTTCTTTTGAAATGTTATATTATTAATGCTTATGTTTGAAAGTCAAAGTAAAGTTTTAAAAGTTTAGTGTTTTTGGGTTAGTTTGAGGACGCTCCAACTCGGGACACGTGTAGGTTCCGGGTCGGGGTCCTCACAGCCAAAGACCCCAAAATTTATACTACTCAATTTCCTAGCATTTCAATTCCTAGACGATGTGAGATTACTATCCCAATTGATTTTCAAATGCTAAGGCCTCTCAATATATACTACTCCATTTCCTAGCATTTTAAATTCTAGACGATGTAGGATTAATATCCCTCAGATTTTTCAAATTTTATTTCGGGTTACTAAAGGGGTGTATTTAGTAAATAAGTAATGAACCTAGCCTCTATTTAGTCTCGGTTCTAGTTTGAGCAGGAAAATGGGGAGTGTGCTGAAGTGATTTGCACTTCAGCATTTATATAGTTATAGATTGTGAAATTATATAACTGTAAAATCACACAATTATGAATAATAGAGTGATAAGGGCAAAATGGTACAGGGACTAATTGGCAAAATTTGAAAATAGTCTTTTTAAAGGTAGTATTCATTTGTATAATTTGTATAAAAGACTTATTGATTGATGGTCAAAACTTAAAAAAAAAAAAAAAAAAAAAAAAAAAAAAAGAAAGAAGGATTAATGGATCATCAGAGTACCTTTTTTGGCCCTCGGCACACGCTTCAAAAAACTGCACACTGCATTTTGCTGAAATTCATCAATTAATGTACATCTGAACTAAATTGCATGTGTATGATTTTTAAAAAAATAATAATCTAAATTGCAAGTTTATTATAAGTAGAAAGAGGTTCTTTGTTAAAAAAAAAAAAAAAAAAAAAAAAAAAAAAAAAAAAAAAAACTACATTTAAATACTTATTGGTCATTCGTTATTAATAAATACTGTAGCTTGTTTATCTTTTAAACATCTTTTTTTGAAGCTTTTTTTTTTCAACTTCTATCATGTCTTTTGAGTTTCTGATGAAAAGAATTACTCTGTTCCAAAATAATTTTGATTTATTATTTTATTAAACTTGAAAATAAATTCTGTACTTATATTGATACAAAGTTAATATTAGTTGATTTTTTGAAATTTAATTTTTTAGTGATATAAATAAAATACTGTAATTTTTTGAACGAGATAAATTAAAAAAGAGAAAATTGTAAAATAAACCTTGTACAAGTTTACTCGTTGCAATTTAAACCTTGTACATATAATAATTGAGTAAAAAAACTTGTAAAAAGAATTATGTTGCTATTTAAACCTTTATCCAATAAGTCGTTAAAAATAAGTTTTAAAAGTGCACTTACACCCCCTAATTTTATCTAATTTGTAATGTTCCTCCAAAAAATTACTCGGTCCATCCCTAACTGAATATTCATTTTTAATATTTTTTTTGCAAAAATAAATGTATTTTTTTATTTTGAAAAGACTTTGTGTGTGTGTGTGTGTTTGAGTTTAAATTATTTAAAAATTAGATGTTTTCAAAATGTCTTCTAAAGAAAATGTAAACATTCATTTAAAGACCAATGAAGTAATTTTATTTTTTATTTTTGAAAATTGAAAAAAATAGTAAAATATGTCAACCCATTCAAACAAATTTAATGATTTTAAGTAATTATAACATCCGTCGCCATATTAGAGGTCACTTTATTTTGTATTATTTTACTTTTTTCGTCTATACCAATTAGTTTGTAGCAGTATACAATTCAAATAATTTAAATAAAGATTAAGTCTCTCGTAATTGCTCGCAAGACTTGCAGAGAGGTTTGGTCACCAATGTCAATCAGATCATCCTTGAGTTTGATCACATCGGAGTTAAGGGAAGTGATTTCAGCAATCTTACCCGTTAGTTCTTCCCGCAACTTGGCTATCTCGCCTTGAAGAAATTGAGTATCAGCGACATGAGTCTTCTTTAAAGTTTCATTGTCGCTTAGAAGCTTGGCAGCATTTTTCTTGACAGAATTGAGTTCAGCAGTAGCCTTGTTGAGGTCAAGTTTGGCGGTATTGAGTTCGATGTTAGCAGTCTCAAGTTGATTCCGTGAAGTGGATAAGTCAGTCTTCAGTTTGTCACGCTCTTCTCCCATGGTGGTAATGGTAGCATCCCGCCTGCCTAATCTGTCGCAAATGGTCTCTTTATCTTTCCTCAAAAACTGATTTGAGAGATCCAAAGTTTTATTGTCCTTGGTGAGGCGAATGATTGTCTCGCTCATTCCTATAATGGAAGATCCAACCTAAGGAAAAATAAAAAGTAAGCAAGGAAAAGGAAAAATAATGGTTGGGCCTGGCCCAAGTCCATAAGCAAGAAATTATCTAGTAGGTCCAAAGCTAGATAAGGCCCTAGAAGAAGATAAGAATAAAAGTAGCCCAGGTGTGATTCGCGGGAAAGTGAGTTGGGGGACATCCCGCTCAGTTCGTTGAAAAGGAAACTCAAGGTAGTAAAATCGAGATAGTGTGAGGATAAGGGTGAGATATTAGGCAATTAATGGCGAGATAATGAGGGAAGCCGGCGAGGCATGGATATAAGAGGAGAGGCGAGATGTCAGGGTAAGGCGACACATAGTTAATCGTATCCAGCGAGACATGGATTCCAATAGGTGCGACTAGTCAGAGGGTGCATATAAATATCTACGAAGTGGGACCCATTAAACGGTTGGGCATTGGGAAAAGTGATCACGTGTTTTGGGATTATTCTCGTAAGTGACCAATAGAGTGTTGACACGTGGAAATAGGCATGAAATGTGAGGAGGTCATGTGCACAGCACGAGGGAAGGAGTATATATATGAGAGATAGGCTTCAATGTCAAGGTACGTACACACACACACCCACAAACACCTTTCCCTACGGTTCAGATTTATCATCTCAGAAAAACACTTATCCTCACGCCGGAGGGGCTTACTCCGGAGTCGCCCCCGGCCTAGTTGACGTTTGTGGTTGTGCAGGCTGGAAGAAGGAGCCGGAGCTGTCCAATTCAGACTACAATGGTCGTGTTGCCGCTGAGGAAATTCCTGGCAACATCAATTGGTTCCGTTGCCGGGACCGATTCTCTTCAACGGTTGAAGGTTTGCCGGCGGTAGATTGGTAAGTGTTGAGTGTTGTTCGTGGATCTGGAGGTTTGGTTAGTATTGGGGAGGATTCATTTTGACATGTTGAGCGATTGGTTGATGCTGTTCTTTGTTCGTAGTTGGTAGAGTGGAATCTGTTTGTTTTTATTGTTGTTGTTAGAATTGATTACTGTTCGTAAAATTTTCATGGGTTGAAATTGTTCGAGATTTTGATATTGTTGGATTGGTTGGGCGCTAATTTTTGATTTAGAAAGTGTTCGTCTGAGTTGAGGAGGATTTGGATTTGTTTGTGAAGATATGTTTGAAGTTTGCTTGATTTTGGGGGTTTGAATTTGTTGTTGTTTCTGGATTTTTGAGAACTCATTTGATTCTGATTAGCTTGGAGTTTGGTGTTTTGGTGATAGTTTGGTGTTGAACAATTGTTAAAGTATTTGAAGGTTATTTCTTAGTTTCTGGGTTATATCTTCAAATCTTTATAAGATTTGCAGATCTTCAAAGTTTGGGTTCATCGTTTTAATTACGTGTGTGAAAAGAAATGGCAACTCCGGAGAAGAGCATAGTAGGGCAGAAGACAATGGCGGGAAGGAGCCTTATCCCGCCCATGTCAGGAATAGGGACTATGGGGACAGGTGGAGCAAGGGACACTTCTTCCTCACAACAAGTGATTCCAGAGGAGATAGAGCGGGATACAGGTGATGGAAGAGAGAGAAATGTAATACCGCCACCTCCTGAGGAAGAAGTGGAGAATGAGGAGGAAAGTTTGAGGATTCACAACAATTTAATCTTGCAATTATTGGAGAACAACAAGCGACTTATGACGTTGAAGAAGAAGCCTACCCCCATCCTGCAGGGCTTGTTGAAGGCGACAGAGGAAGTAAATAAGGGAGCGAACAAGGAGGTCATTGGGGTGGATGATGGAGAGCGACAGAAGGAAACAGAGCTTGAAAAAATGAAAGAAACAGAGGCGAGACTAGAGGGGCCGCAGAAGCGAATGGCAGGGGAATACATGGAGAATGGGAGAAAAATCAAGGTGTATCATTGGCCGCATACCTCCCAAGTGTCATCTCTTTATTGCGAGGAGGATGAGGATGACACTGCGTCAAACGAAGCAGGATATGGAGAGCAAGAGTTGAAGGTTTCTAAAGAAGGCGAGAGATCCAAACAGATAGATAAAGGAAAGGGTGTAGGAGTAAGTCGCTTTGGGGAAGAAGACGGATTAAAGAAGCAGATGGCTAAGATGGCAAAAAGGTTGGCAGAGTTAGAAAAGGGCGGTATAGTTGACAGCGAGAAGGATTCTTTTGTCGCTCCATTTGCCAAATATATTCAAGAGGCTGAGCCCGCTCCGGAGTTTCGTTTGCCAACATTGTCTAAATATGCGGGAGTTACCATGGCCAGGACTCATGTCGCGGGTTTTGAAGTTACGATGGCAATATTAACTAAGGATGATGCATTGCTATGTAAAACTTTTGCTAGCACTCTGGAGCTTCAAGCGTTGGAATGGTTCACGCAGCAGCCCGCTAACTCTATTGTGGGGTATCAAGATTTCAAGCGGAAGTTTTTGTCGAGATTTGGGGCTGTGGGAACTCAGCCGGTGGTATTGCAGGAATTAATGGGAATTAAACAAAAAGCTGGAGAAGGTCTGATAACTTACACCAACAGGTTTTGTTGATTGCCAACCTAATTTTCGAGATAGAGCCCAAGTACGCAATAATGATGTATATGTCGGGCCTGGTGTCAGAAGCTTTTAAAAGGGAGTTGAGGATGAGGTTGCCCGCGACTTTAAGTGAGTTGCATGAGCGAGTTAAGGCATACTGTGGTAGTGAGGACATTGAAGAGGGAACATCTGGAACTGCAAAGAAGAATGTTAAAGACAGAATTGAGTATGTCAAGGATGATAATGCAGCTCGCGGTGGAGGGCGAGGAAATCAGGCTAGCGGAAGAGGTGGAGGCCGCGCTGGTGGCCGCGGCAACGGAAGAATTATTAGATTCACAAGATTAAACACCAGGCCGAGCGAGATTTTGAGGGCGGTTGAGTTACCGACGGCATTCGAGATGACGGACAGAGGAAGAAGAAACTTGAACCAGTATTGTAATTATCATAGAGACAGAGGGCATGAGACTGATGAATGTTACAACTTGAAAAAGGTGATCCAAGGTAAAATTGACAGGGGGAGTTGCAGGAATATGTATGGCAGGAACAGAATGTGGCGGCTCAAGGAGGAAATGGTGAGAGGAATGAAATATTGGTGATTCATGAGCCAGCTAGTATTACCTGTCTAAGTAATCAGATCATGTCACTGTGGCATACCTGCCATATTCTCGCTTACCCGCCAAGTGAAGAAAGGATTATTAGCTTTTTAAGGCAAGAATTGGCTTTAACACCCAACCATGGATGTCAGCCCGTAGTGATTACAATTGCTCCAGGAAACAATATACTACACAGAGTGTTGGTGGACTCAGGAGCAAGTCGCAACATCCTATACTATGAAGCTTTTAAGAAAATGAGATATACAGAGGCAAATTTGGTGTCGTACAAAGGATTTCTGGAGGGGTTTACGAACCATACAGTGCGGGTCAAGGGAATGATTTCATTGGCGGTAGAGATAGGAGAGGACGAAAATGCGAGAACCCGTACGGTGGAGTTCATGGTGATATACCTAGTGTCGCCATATAACGCCATCGTAGGTATTCTGTTTATGCAGACTTTCGAGATGGTTGTGTCTATCCCGCATCAACGAGTCAAATTTCCTACCCCGAAAGGAATAGCTTGTTTGAAAAGTGAAGTTAAAGAAGTAATTCAGAAGAAGATCGAGATCCAAACTGCGGCAAGGGCAAGTTCTAGTTCGCTTTCAACAGCTTTAGCAATCCGGGATGCGAAAGTCAATATGGTCACAGACTTGGAGGAGGAAGGGCTGCGAGAGATGAGTAATATGCAGGACATTGAGGAAGAAGTGGTTGAGGAGAAATCTGAAGTAAGTTTGAGGACCCAGGGAGCAATACAGGCCAAGATGGAAGGGGCAAGATTGGTTGAGTTTATCAAAATGAAAGAGCCAAGAATTGAGGAAATAGTTGAATTTGAGGACGAAAAGTATGAAGAGATGGAGGTGGAAGCAATTGAAGTTTTACCGCAAGATGACGACAATTGGGGTGAAAGCGACATTAAGAAGGATAAGGAATGTCATAGAGGAAAGAAGGAAAGTGGAATGGTGGTGAGCACATGGTAGACGCGAGATAACATGTGGAAAATGCTTTAAGCGATATCATCAACAAAGAAGTAAGAAGTAATTTATTTATTTAATAGTATGCTTATTAAAATAGTATGAAGATCGAATATATGGAGTTTTCCACTTACGAATGAAAATTATGCATGTTTTGAAGAGGTTATATGAAATGATAGTGTTATGAATGGAAGTTGCATACATCTTGAAAATACTAAACGAAATGAAAATAATGAAATGAAAGTATGAAAGTTTACGATTTAAGTTTGTGTTGCTTTTATCGAATGTTGTCTAGCAATAATGTTCATGTGATATGTCGTCAAAAACAGGAAAGTAAGTCGCTAGAAGTAAAGTTGCCTAAAGACAACTTCACTTTTTCGATGGGAGTATAAGTATATGGTGGTATCTCGCCAAAGATAAGAAGGTAAAAGGTTTTTGATGAACTATCAAAACAAATTGCAAGTCGCATGAAATTGCAAAGGAAAGAGAGTCTATCTCGCCTTTATGGCATGTAAAGATATGACTATAAAAAAGAAAGTCTACGGACTATAAAAATGAAAGTCTACGGACTATAAAAATGAAAGTCTCTGGACTATAAAAATGAAAGTCTACGGACTATAAAAATGAAAGTCTACGGACTATAAAAATGAAAGTCTACGAATTATAAAAATGAGAGTCCACGGACTATAAAAATGAGAGTCTACGGACTATAAACATGAAAGTCCCATCTCGCCTGAATGGCATGTATATGGATGCGACTATAAACATGAAAGTCCCATCTCGCCTGAATGGCATGTATATGGATGCGACTATAAACGAGAAAGTCTATACCGACTATAAACGAGAAAGTCTATACCGACTATAAACGAGAAAGTCTATACCGACTATAAACGAGAAAGTCCACGGACTATAAACAAGAAAGAAACCCATATCGCCTAAATGGCATGTAAAGATGCGCCATGTATGAAAGGAAGCACATCTCGCCTGAATGGCATGTAAAGATGTCGCTAAAGGGGAAATGAATATATCTCGCTGGAAGGGCGTAAAAAGATATAAATCAAGGAAGAAAGGCATATTTTGTTTCAAGGCAAGTAAAGATATGGAGGCACAAAATAAAGAAATTATTCTAAATAAAGGGTATGAAGAAAGCAAGGATGAAATTAACAAAGATAAAAGTAAGCGACATGTACACTATAAGTAAAGTCGCCTAAAGACGACTTCACTTTTTCGATGGGAGTATAAGTATGGGGTACCTGTCATGCAAAAAGGAGATTTTTGATGAACTATCAAAACAAAGCTGTAAGGGCGAGATATAAAGGATAAAACAAACAAATAAAGCATAAAGGTAAAGGGGCAAGCTCGAAGGCCGCAAATTTATATTGTTCAGAGGCACACAGGCCCAAATAAAGAAAGTAAATTGTTTTGCCACCAAGGCGAGTTACAAAAAGTTGGTCAAAAGAAGCTAAGTACTAAAGCAGAATCAAGTGGAAGCATTTGGTTCATCAGTTGGTGCGGGTTGAGTGGAGCTGGAGGCCGCAAGAGCAAGAGCCTTTGCATCATCCAAAAGTTTATGCTTGTGTTCCAGTTGATTATTCCATAGAGTAAGAACATTTGGAACTTGAAGAGGAGTGGGAGTCCAAGGCGACTTACCCAATAGTGCATCTTCTTCTGCAAGGTCATTGAGTTCTTCAGGAGAGTAGGGAACTATAGGATGACCACGACGGCATACTTCACTAAAGATTGGCTCTGAGCCCCAGTGGGCAAGCTGCTCAATCGTGATGGCGGGAATTTCGGGGGCGTCAGCAGCAACTGCTCGCAAGACTTGCAGAGAGGTTTGGTCGCCAATGTCAATCAGATCATCCTTGAGTTTGATCACGTTGGAGTCAAGGGAAGTGATTTCAGCAATATTACCCGTTAGTTCTTCCCGCAACTTGGCTATCTCGCCTTGAAGAAATTGAGTATCAGCGACATGAGTCTTCTTTAAAGTCTCATTGTCGCTCAGAAGCTTGGCAGCATTTTCCTTGGCAGAATTGAGTTCAGTAGTAGCCTTGTTGAGGTCAAGTTTGGCGGCATTAAGTTCGATGTTAGCAGGCTCAAGTTGATTCCGTGAAGTGGATAAGCCGGGGCCTTCGCCTTGTCTCGCTCTTCTCCCATGGTGGTAATGGTAGCATCCCGCCTGCCTAATCTGTCGCGAAGGGTCTCTTTATCTTTCCTCAAAAACTGATTTGAGAGATCCAAAGTTTTGTTGTCCTTGGTGAGGCGAATGATTGTCTCGCTCATTCCCATAATGGAAGATCCAACCTAAGGGAAAATAAAAAGTTGAAAATAACCATGAACAAAATTTAAAGTAAGCAAGGAAAAGGAAAAGTAACATACCAATGATAGATGAATGCCGGCTTGGCAGGTGGCATGATCCACATCCATTCCAGTCACATTCCGCACTTGAATGGGGTCGCTGACGCGAATCAAAGCTGAACGTCCAATCAAACTCTCCTCAACGCCGCAGTTTTCATTGATCAATCTCGTCAAGCGAGGGACTTTAGCAGCTTCCTGGCTCAGTTCATGAAGTTCATCAAAATCAGTAGGCATCACAAAATTTTCTTGGAGCCAGATAGGAACAGGGAGACTGGCAGGAATAGATGGGTCGCGTGGAGTTGGGGGCGAGTTAGAAACATTGGTTAAGTCGCAGATTTCGACGTTGCGGGGTAGTGGATGAGCATCATCTTGAGTGGGCTCAACGACAGCAGTTTCTGGAACGGGAGAGTTGGTTTTGATAGAGTCAGAAGGGGGAATTTCAATATTCTCCTCAATTTGGGCATCAGTAGTTGGAGGGACAGAAGCTTGCGGGATGACATTTTCAATAGTTTCCGGGACAGAGGTTGGCATGTCATTGCCTTGAGTAGGTGGAAGGACTTGAGTAGTTGGGAGAGCTTGAGTAATGACAGGGTTGGGCGGGATATTCACCTGAGTTGGAGGTGCAACATTGGATTGAACTGAGGCAAGTCTTCTTTGTCGCTTGGCGCGGCTACCCGAATTGGTAAGCTTAGCCCTTGCCTTCGGGTTAGACGGACCTTGGGATTTTTCTCGAGCAATCTCCTCAGAGTCAGTGCCATCTAGCGATACTGGCAGAGGAAGGTCAGAAGGAAGAGCATGGAGAGAAGCATCGCGGGTAAGAGCTAGTCTTTGTCTTCGCTTGTCTGTATCCCGGTTGGCAAGTTGGCGACTTTCCATAGATTTGGCTCGATGATCTGGAAGCAAAGAAAAGAAAATGTAAAGTTAGAGTTATTCGAATGTAAGTAAAATTGAAAGGAAGAGAAGGCTAAAAAAGGACATACAATCAATTTACATTCATGGCGGGACGAGCTTACGGTACCCTTGCATAACAGACACTCTTGAGCATATTTGTTGTCCGTATGTCGCTCCCAGCCATCAAAGTAGGTATGAATTATTGGAACTCATGGCGGGGCAACGGGCAAGTTATCTGCTAACCCGACTTGATCAAGAAGGGATCTATCTCGCAAAATACCCCTCCAGGAAATAAGAGGTTGTGGCGTGTTATCTGGAGAATCAGCAGGAAGGGCAACGAGGGCAAGGATGGCGGCACAAAGGGAATTATCGCCGACCACCGAGGCATCGCGGGTTTCAATATAGGGTTTAATTGTATGAAGATCAGCGGGATGAGACCATCCAACGCGAGAAAGAACAAAAAGTGGGTCGCTCAGCCATTCATGAACTTTGGTAGGCAAAGGGGTAAGAATTTTGGGTCCTCGACCATATTGAAGAGATAGGCGGGTTTCTTCTATGTCGTTGTCAAGTTTGGTGGTTTGTTTGTACCCTTTGAAAAGGCTAACTAAAGCTGTAACGGTGGGTTCTCTTCTTAAGGCGCGGCAAATAGTAATAAAAGAGGCAATGATCCTAATGGCATTAGGATGAATTTCTGTGATCATGGCCTGGGCTTTGTATAAAACCTCACAAAGGAAAGGATCTAAGGGGATCATAAGGCCGGCTTTAAGCTGAGAAGGAAAGATAACTATACCATCTTGCATTTCTCGCAGATGGGCAAGAGAAGTACTTCCTTGATAATCAGAAATGCGGTAAATCGAACGATCTATGTGGTAGAATCTGTGCCAATCAGTGATGGGGTTTGGAATAAGGGAGCTTGTATCAGGAGCGAGAGAAGATCCCGCCTCAGTGTGAGCATGATTGGTAAAAAGATTACCTTCAGCTACGTTTAGACTTTGAACCCCCGTTGAAGGGGGAATGCTGGATGTCGCGGCGGAAGAATATGTCACTTGATCGGCCATCTCGCAGGAATCACTGGAAGAAGAAGAAGAAAGGATAGATTTATAATGCATCATATGTTTAGAAAAGGGATCAGCGACACAGTGGGATTCAGATGAGTCGCTTAAGTTGAGGTCATATTTATCTTTGATAAATCGGACTAATTCCTTGTGAGAAGTAAAAATATGGGACATAGGGGCTGAAAGGGGGTGGAAAAAATGACCTTGGATCTCAAGGGAATCAATCAATGAAGGATCTACCCAAAGGGAATAACAAGACTCAAACAATCGAGCAAAAATGAAAGATCAAAGTAAGGGGGTTTAGAGAATATGAAGGGTTTTGGGGAAAGTTACCTGATAAGATGAAGAACGGCCGGAGAAGACGAAGAATCGCCGGAGAATATGACGGAATCCTGGGAAACGAGGAATGAAGCTCCAAAATCAGCTTCAAATGGCAAATGATGAACGGAATGAGGTTTAAGAATCAATTTTATGGTCAAATCTAAAAAAGAACGGTGAAAAAAGGAGTAAGGTTCGTCGGAATCAAAGTTGGAGTTCGTCGAAATTTGAGGGTGATTGAGCAAGAACGAAGAGAGTAAAAAGAGAAATGTAGTAAGAAAAGTGGGTATATATATGAGAGAGGGATTTGGGGAACTGATTGATGTGACGGTTGAGGTAAAAATTTTAAATTTCCCCCTCATAATTTGGCACGATTCCCAAATGACGGCACATTAAATTTAGGGGCTCGACATGGAGACGACACGTGTACAAATAGAAATTACCAGCATTCAGACTTCTGGGAGAAGGAACTATATGTCGCAGATTGGCGAGACAATGAACGTCAAGTTTTTGGCGAGACCATAAATGAATCTTGCCTCAAACTTAGGGGCTTCTGATGTTGTCCAAAAATAATGGTTGGGCCTGGCCCAAGTCCACAAGCGAGAAATTATCTAGTAGGCCCAAAGCTAGATAAGGCCCTAGAAGAAGATAAGAATAAAAGTAGCCCAGGTGTGATTCGCGGGAAAGTGAGTCGGGGGACAGCCCGCTCAGTTCGTTGAAAAGGAAACTCAAGGTAGTAAAATCGAGATAGTGTGAGGATAAGGGTGAGATATTAGGCGATTAATGGCGAGATAATGAGGGAAGCCGGCGAGGCATGGATATAAGAGGAGAGGCGAGATGTCAGGGTAAGGCGACACATAGTTAATCGTATCCAGCGAGACATGGATTCCAATAGGTGCGACTAGTCAGAGGCGGCATATAAATATCTACGAAGTGGGACCCATTAAACGGTTGGGCATTGGGAAAAGTGATCACGTGTTTTGGGATTATTCTCGTAAGTGACCAATAGAGTGTTGACACGTGGAAATAGGCATGAAACGTGAGGAAGTCATGTGCACGGCACGAGGGAAGAAGTATATATATGAGAGATAGGCTTCAATGTCAAGGTACGTACACACACACACCCACAAACACCTTTCCCTACTGTTCAGATTTATCATCTCAGACAAACACTTATCCTCACGCCGGAGGGGCTTACGCCGGAGTCGCCCCCGGCCTAGTTGACGTTTGTGGTTGTGCAGGCTGGAAGAAGGAGCCGGAGCTGTCCAATTCAGACTACAACGGTCGTGTTGCCGCTGAGGAAATTCCTGGCAACATCAGTATACAATTCAAATAATTTAAATAAAGATTAAGTCTCTCGTAATTGTTCACATATTACCTTATATGTAATAATATATCGCCTTATATTTTTAATTGAATATATCGCCTGTTGTCACAAGAATAGTTTTACTATAACATTGTATTCAATTTGAATAAACTTTACCATAAAATTTTATGAGATTTTAAAAAGTGTTTTTGATGCAACAATTAACAATATCATCAATAATACTTTACATATTTTTTTAGAAATAATTAATATTTGTGAGTAAGTAGATTCAATTTTTCACGTATTTTATCTTTAACATTTTATTGGTTATTCAAAAATCAATCAGATAACTAATAAAAATTACTAACCCCCGTTCCTAAATGAATATTTAAATTTTATTTTGAAGACATTTTAAAAATGTTTACTTCTTATAATATCTAAACCTATAGATGCATACATATTATTGTTACACGTTTTTTAAATATTTAATTTTATTAGCATAAAAATGAAAAGCGAAAAAAATTGGTGAAAAATAAGTAGGGACATTTCTTTTACAAAAAGGATATGATTTTCATTTTGAAATATTTTTATTGAAAATGACCATTTATTTAGGAACGGGGGTAATTGTTTGGAGGACCGTTACAAATTGTATAAATTTAGGGGTGTAAGTGCACAATTATAACTAATTTTTTAACGACTAAGTAGATGAAGGTTTAAATTGCAACAGAGTTTCTTGTACAAGGTTTTTTATGTAATTATTATTTGTACAAGGTTTAAATTGCAATAAATAAACTTGTATAAGGTTCATTTTGCAATTATCTCATTAAAAAATTATCGTCGCTTTAATTAATTTATTTTTAAAATAAAAAAATTGGATACCCAACCGGTCAAATGACGTCGTCTATACAGAATAAAAAACGCCTGTCACATGCCATCGGCAAATTTGTCACTGCCATTCCCAGAAAAAAGCTCAAAAATCCGCCATGGAAGAACCCAAACCTTCAAATCTCACGCCACCGGAAAACCCTAAACCCGTCGTAATCGCAAAAGACAGAGACTTTCTTAACCACCTCGAAGCATACCTCGCCAAGCGCGACGGCGTTGACAAGCTCCTCAAGATCTCAAGGTACGCTACTAAAATTATCCTAACTTCCTCCGTCGTCCCCGAATCCCCACCCCTATCCCGCCGCCTCAAAGCCTTCGAATCAAGTGTCGGCGTCAGCCGGAAGGCCTTTCGCCTCGGTAAATTCATCCAAGACGTCAACGCCCTCCGTTCCACCACTTTCGATTCGAAAAACGTGATCATACTCTCGCTCCTCGCCTACGGCGGCGAGGGCTTGTATTATTTCGTCGAACAGTTTGTCTGGTTAGCTAAATCTGGATTGATCGATGCGAAACACTCGCGCAATTTGCAGTTAATTAGTGCTTGGACTGAATTGATTGGGTATGTAGGGAGTATCGGATTGAAAATTAGGGATTTTAGGGGAATTGTTAAGGATGAGGCGTGTTTGGTATCGAGCATCGAAATTGGAATTGCGAGAGGGATCAAGTGTGTTGAGGAAAAGGAAAAGTTGAAGAAGTTGAGGGAAAAGAAGTTCATGAAGAAGCTCTCAGTGGTGCAGGATGTTGCTGATGGATTAATGGCGGTGGCGGATGTTCGCGACGGAAAGGGGCGGCTCTCAGCTCCAATTTTGATATCCTCTGCCGGACTTTTGTCCGCTTTAATTAGTACTCACAAAAATTGGCTGTCTTGCTAGGTTGCATTGAAGAAAAACCATACCTTGTTCAAATTCTGATTCAGAGGTTGTGTGATCCCTCATCAAAGATCTTGGGATTTAGGTATGTACACTTTCTAAGATTAATCAATAAAACGCTGTTTTAGTTTGGGAATAATTTGGATCAACTGTTGTATCATCTTCTTTAGAAAGAACTTATTGCTGTGGTTTTTGAATGGAATTGATAGCAAGTTCTTGATAGTACTATATGATTGTATACATGCTTTCTCACTTCCACTGCAATAATTTCTTTCGCGACATTTTCAATTATTGTGTAATTTTATTTGGTTCACAATCAAATCAAAGTTATGATATTCATTTAGCTGGATCAGTATCAGATTTCCATGACTCGGCTACACAAGCGAGCGACTGGTATGACGACCCACCAAAACATACCGCTTCCCTTGCACTTGCTTCTAGCTCCCTGGCCTTTCTCCTCATTTCCTTACCCTGTTCCCCCTCTATCACCACCCTCACCACCTTCTCTATCTCCTCCCTCCCCGCCGCTCTTTCCCCTCCCCTGGCACCCACCTTGATCGCCACCCCTACCTCCTCCTCCAACATAGTTGCGTTCATTCTTTGCTCTGCGTAAAGCGGCCACGCAATCATAGGCACACCATGTGCAACACTCTCTAACGTCGAGTTCCACCCGCAGTGCGACAAGAACCCTCCGGTTGACCGGTGGCCAAGAACTCTCACCTGTGGCCCCCATGACCGCACCACCATCCCCACTCCCTTTGTCCTCTCCACAAAACCTTCAGGCAAATACGACACCGGATCATCAACATCGCCCCCCCCCCCCCACATCGAAAAATGCGGCGCAAGTGCTAGAATCCAAAGGTTTACGTGCAACTAGAATGAACCGTTGTTGACTCATTTCCAAACCCCATGCTAACTCAGTCAGCTGCTCACTTGTCAATGTCCCACCGCTACCCAGCGCGACATAAACAACGGAATCACCAGGTTGTTTGTCTAGCCACGTCAGAATATGTGCATCCGAATCTGTGTGGGGTAATTCGTTCTCTTTGATCATGGGTCCGATTGTGTTGACAGGGGGCGTGAGTATGCTATGAAAGAACGGTTCTTTTTGGATTGTTCGAATCAGAACCGGTTCAAGACCGGTCCATGTGTTCATAAATATGCCTGCTGCCATGGGTAAACGGCTGACATGCAGCAAGTACCATTTGTACTCATCGGTGTTCCTGTTCCGAACTTGGTCAATAAAGTCCTCAAATCGGGTCGGGTTGCAAGTCCACGAACTCGCCTTCCATCTCTTGATCAAGCGTGGGAAGGTAAAGACAGAAAGCCGAGAAAACAGTAGAGGCCGTGAAGAAGGAATATACCGGAATAGAAAGCTCTCGACAAACTTCAAAGGCGTTGGTAGTGAAGATATCAATGACTAGAGCTTTGATGGGTCGGTTCAAGTTGAGTAGGATAGAGTGGAGTGGGCGGAGGGATTCTTGGACTATGAGGCTAAGCCTGGTTACAAGGGGCATCTCGTGGGTAACGAGGTGGGATAAGTCCGTGGGTGGGAGTTCGATGACGTGGAGGTCGGGAGGGAGGGATGGGGAACGGAGGAGTTGGTTTTGGGGGGAGCAGGCATGGGTGGCGATGACAAGGAAGGTGACGTGGAATCCATGGAGGGTGACTAGCTGGAGGAGAGGGATGACATGGCCCATGCCTGGGCTTGGAAGGAAGGCTACATGGGGTTTCATTTTTTAATAAGATGAGTGGCATGGTTATCAGCAATGATATACAGTGTGTGTATATATGTGTGTGTGTGTGTGTGTGTGTGTAGATAACTATCACTGTTATCGGCTAGCAAATTTAACAGAAGCTCGAGACAAAGATGGGTACGGATATATCAGATGAATAGGGATGCATTATTCCTGATTTAGTACGTAATGAAATGGAATTTTGCCCAAATTCGCAGCCTTGTATGACTATGGAGTTTGGCTGGAAGTTGGGTACCACTTCTCTCTTCAGTACGCTATTAGGAATATAATATTAAAATATTATATTTTATACTATACGGAGTATATTGTTATATATTATATAGTTTAGAAAACTTAATATTTGTATAAATTAGAAAAGTTAATATTTGTATTAGAATAAGATTTTAAATTTTCTTTGTAAACCCTATAAATATTTACCTCTAGTATTTTAATAAAATTGAGTCTTTCATATCAATCTCTCTCTTCGTGTATAAATTGACTACGTCTATCATTCTTTATTCTAATATATATATGCCCGCCCATTAATATTGCTTTGATTGACAAAAATGTTTATATGACATTCATATTGAACTTAATTAATCTCTATCTTTTTAATCTGTTCGTGGATTACCCTTGGCTGCAGCAGGGGATGTGTGGGAGCAGTGGGCCCTTGTCATGTAGTGTTACAAGCTTACGGTCACTAATTATTCTTGTCATTGTGATTCGGTAAATACTAAATACAGGAAACGAAAAATTTCAATCCTGCCCTTGCCCGTCTCGTGTGTGTATACACGAGATGTTCTCACATATCTCGTGTAAATATACACGAGATATCCTTCACTCATGGACACTGCGAACGAGATACGAATTCTTCGTCAGAAACTAGTCATCATCAACAACGAAGCAGGTCTCCAATGGTTGATCGGTTCTCCCTTCGTCTCTCCCCTCACAGTAATATCCACCTTCAGGTGCATTCACCCCTCCGACCCCTTTTCACCCGTTCGTCAGAGAATCAGGTAACCCTAACTCCCAATCATCTGATTCTTTGTTTGCCTGTGCGTTTGTGATTGATTTAGTTGAATTTTTTCCGTACAGATGATTTGAGGACACTTTTGTTGAAAGGGTTTGAAGTAATTGGAGCATTGATTGTTGGAAAAGGAGGTTCTGATTTCAAAGGGATTGCTAGTGATGCCATTGATGCCTCCCGTAGGTTGTCTCATGTGGATCTACACGAGATGTGTCTCGTGTGGATCTACACGAGATGTGTCTCGTGTGGATCCACACGAGATGTGTCTCGTGTGGATTCACACGATATGTGTCTCGTGTGGAACCACACGAGATGTGTCTCGCGTGGATCCATACGAGACACATAACTTAAAACCTTAAATAATGGCACATATTTGTAACTCAATTTTCATTTGGATTTTGAGGATTGTCATAGAGATGAAAAACACTTTAAATGTCATTTAGAATGTAGAAAAAAATATAAAAAAAATAAACGAGGTATCCGTATACCATTTTCACAAGATCGGGACACATAAAACCCTAAAAACCCTAAATAATGGCACATATTTGTAACTCAATTTCCATTTGGATTTTGAGGATTGTCATAGAGATGAAAAACAATTTAAATGTCATTTAGAATGTAGAAAAAAATTTAAAAAAAATAAAAGAGGTAGCCGTATACCATTTTCACAAGATTGGGACACATAAAACCCTAAAAACCCTAAATAATGGCACATATTTGTAACTCAATTTCCATTTGGATTTTGAGGATTGTCATAGAGATGAAAAACACTTTAAATGTCGTTTAGAATGTAGAAAAAAATTTAAAAAAAATAAACGAGGTAGCCGTATACTATTTTCACAAGATCGGGACACATTCCTTAAAACCCTAAATAATGGCACATATTTGTAACTCAATTTCCATTTGGATTTTGAGGATTGTCATAGAGATGAAAAACACTTTAAATTTCATTTAGAATGCAGAAAAAAATATAAAAAAAATAAACGAGGTAGCCGTATACCATTTTCACAAGATCGGGACACATAAAACCCTAAAAACCCTAAATAATGGCACATATTTGTAACTCAATTTCCATTTGGATTTTGAGGATTGTCATAGAGATTAAAAACACTTTAAATGTCATTTAGAATGTAGAAAAAAATATAAAAAAAATAAACGAGGTATCCGTATACCATTTTCACAAGATCGGGACACATAAAACCCTAAAAACCCTAAATAATGGCACATATTTGTAACTCAATTTCCATTTGAATTTTGAGGATTGTCATAGAGATTAAAAACACTTTAAATGTCATTTAGAATGTAGAAAAAAATATAAAAAAAATAAACGAGGTATCCGTATACCATTTTCACAAGATCGGGACACATAAAACCTTAAAAACCCTAAATAATGGCACATATTTGTAACTCAATTTCCATTTGGATTTTGAGGATTTTCATAGAGATGAAAAACACTTTAAATGTCATTTAGAATGTAGAAAAAAATATAAAAAAAATAAACGAGGTATCCGTATACCATTTTCACAAGATCGGGACACATAAAACCCTAAAAACCCTAAATAATGGCACATATTTGTAACTCAATTTCCATTTGGATTTTGAGGATTGTCATAGAGATTAAAAACACTTTAAATGTCATTTAGAATGTAGAAAAAATATAAAAAAAATAAACGAGGTATCCGTATACCATTTTCACAAGATCGAGACACATAAAACCTTAAAAACCCTAAATAATGGCACATATTTGTAACTCAATTTTCGTTTGGATTTTGAGGATTGTCATAGAGATGAAAAACACTTTAAATGTCATTTAGAATGTAGAAAAAAATAAAAAATAAATAAACGAGGTAGCTGTATACCATTTTCACAAGATCGGGACACATTCCTTAAAACCCTAAATAATGGCACATATTTGTAACTCAATTTCCATTTGAATTTTGAGGATTGTCATGGAGATTAAAAACACTTTAAATGTCATTTAGAATGTAGAAAAAAAATTTAAAAAAATAAACGAGGTAGCCGTATACCATTTTTCACATGATCGGGACACATAAAACCCTAAATAATGGCACATATTTGTAACTCAATTTCCATTTGGATTTTGAGGATTGTTATAGAGATGAAAAACACTTTAAATGTCATTTAGAATGTAGAAAAAAAATATAAAAAAAATAAACGAGGTATCCGTATACCATTTTCACAAGATCGGGACACATAAAACCCTAAAAACCCTAAAAACCCTAAATAATGGCACATATTTGTAACTCAATTTCCATTTGGATTTTGAGGATTGTCATAGAGATGAAAAACACTTTAAATGTCATCTAGAATGTAGAAAAAAATTAAAAAAAAATAAACGAGGTAGCCGTATACCATTTTTCACAAGATCGGGACACATAAAACCCTAAAAATCCTAAATAATGGCACATATTTGTAACTCAATTTCCATTTGGATTTGTAGGAAACTCATGTAGATGAAAAACACTTAAAATGTCATCTAGAATGTAGAAAAAAATTAAAAAAAAAAAAACGAGGTAGTCGTATACCATTTTTCACAAAATCGGGACACATAAAACCCTAAAAACCCTAAATAATGGCACATATTTATAACTCAATTTCTAGTTGGATTTGGAGGAAACTCATGTAGATGAAAAACACTTTAAATGTCATCTAGAATGTAGAAAAAAATTAAAAAAATAATAAACGAGGTAGTCGTATACCATTTTTCACAAGATCGGGACACATAAAATCCTAAAAACCCTAAATAATGGCACATATTTGTAACTCAATTTCCATTTGAATTTGGCCTCTGAATGGTGGCATCGTGCAGCTACTGGATGCCCGATGCATCAACGAGGGTCAGCCAGGCTCTATCAGTAGCCTCCAGATCATCACGCTTGAACCTGTTTATTCCAAACAAAAAATATAATCAATACTCGAGATCGAGAAAAGTACGAGATGTATAATTAATGGAATATTTAGAGTGTGTGCCAAACAACTTCAAGATTTTAATAAATTCACATAAATGATTATCTTACTTTTGCAGATGCAGCAGTCTCGTATGAAAAGTCACCACTGACTCACTAGTGGCGTCCCTCCAAATCTCTCGGGCTCTGTGATCACCAAACCCGTATATAAGTGAAACATTCTCCGGGCCGCCACCCGGGTCACTCGACCGCCATGATGGTGGCTCCTCCTCACCCGCACCCCCTGCCTCCTCCTCCGTCCCTGCCCTCTAGCCACATCCCTCCCCCTCTCCCTCCCATGCCTCAAAGGCCTAACATCATGTATCTCCTCCTCCTCCTCCTCATCATCATTATCATCATCATCATCCCTCCCCTCCTCCTCATCATCATCATCCCTACCCTCCTGCTCCGCCTCCTCATCCTCCTCACCACTAGCATCAGAATCAGAAGATGCCTCATCATCTCCTACATCCTCCTCACCACTATCATCAGAATCAGTATCAAGCTGCTTAGTCTGCTCAGGCTGCAAAGTCCTATCATGATCATCTCCTACATCCTCCTCAATCTCAAGCTCAGACCCACGCACGATAGTCCTATCATGTATCCTTTTGCTGCGTTTATCTACCTTAGCTGCCGTCTCGGCCTTCCTCTTTCTATTGGACGCGGTCATACGTTCACGTGCCTACAAAAAAAACAAATAAGAGACAATAAATTAGCTATTTAGCATTTATAACTGAATATGAACGATGTAAAGAAAAAGAGTGGACACTGGACACATCTCGTGTGAACTCACACGAGATGCATCTCGTGTGATTTTACACGAGATGCATCTCTCCTCTCTCCAGTTTGGTTAAACAACCATGCTCCATAAATCAACAAACCTGCTATTTGGTGTAAAAAGTGAAATACAGTACAAAAAAAAAAGAAACAGAGCCTTTCCCAAATCATATGATTTTCTCCATTCGAACAACCAACAACAGTGATCTGACAAACTCACTCCATTTAAGCCTTTACATTTAAATAATTTACTCACCAAATTAAGAAGAAAGAAAAATAAATAAAAAATCAATCACTACCAAAAATTTCCTTATACATGAATCAAGAATTTGACTAAGAAACTGTACACAAATCTGCAGATTTTGATTAACAAACAAGAGAATTGCACAAGATGATGCTGATGAAAGGTTCTCGTGTAAATTCACACGAGAAGTATCTCGTGTGAACTCACACGACATGCTTCTCGTGTGAACTCACAGGACATGCTTTCCGTGTGAACTCACACGATTTCAGCCATTAAAATCACCTTAAACCCAGTTCATGATGAAAGACGTCGAAATCAATGGCAAATCAATTGAAGCAATAAAAAACATGAACCATTAGACATTGGGAATTTAATGAACCTAAAATTAGGTTAAAATTAGGTTCATATCGAATTACCTTCTTTACAGGCACGGTGGTAGAAGCGGAGGCGGCGGCGATGGCAGTGGTGGTAGCGGCGGCGGAAGTTCCGGCAGGGACGACCGGAATTTTGACTCGAGCCATGGCGATCGGTGTATTTGTTCGTCATAATGAGAGAGAGAGAGAGAGAGCGAGGAAGAGTGAGCGTGATTTTGACTTGTGAAATGAAAAAAAAAAATTAAAAATATATATATAAATGGGTATTTCCGTCAATGAGCGTATCCAAAAAAAAAAAAAAAAAGGGGAGAATTATGAGCCGATCCAAAAAGAAAAATGAATTGGGCCGAAAGCCCAAAGAGAGGCCCAAGTCAAAGTAGCCGTTGTTGGTTGGTCACTTAATTTGGTGAAGTGGAGTTAGGCTTGGCTTTTTCTCAACGGTAAGGAAAGGAAAACAACCGAATAAGACCATTCGCCTAAACCCTCCGACTACTACTACTCACCGGCTCTATTGATTTTGTTGTTACTTTGAAATTACCCATCTGCCCTTCACTTTTCCAAATTTTAAATTTTTTTCTGATTAATATTTGTGATTAAGATTTTTGGTCTTAATCGTAAACGCAATGGATTTATGAGTTTTTAGCCCAATCGACATGCATACAATTTGGGGATAGTCAACTTTATAAACGTGAAATGTCACCTGCATCGTTTACTTTCATTTTTAATTTGACTACTTTTGTCGACAACTTTTGTCGACAGTTGTTAAAAAGCTAACAACCAAGCCATTAAAGTTAAAAATTTATCTGTTGCAACAATCAAATTGTTTAAAGAGAATGAAAGTGTATAATATTAAAAATTTTATGTAATATACAAGTTACGCATAATTAATATTTGTGATTAAGAATCCAAAATAAATTCTTAATATCTATTATTTTCATCCCAAAATAAATAACTATTTTGCAATCATAAACTTTTATGGAAATATTAAATTTTAATGGAAAGATATGTGAAAAATCCTAGAGTGAATCCAAAAAATTATTTTCCCCGTCTCAAAATACTTACTATTTTAGACATTTGCACTCATATATTTATATTCTTAAAATAATTCAAGTATATAATTATTTTATTTTTTCTACATTGTATTATTTTAGACATATGCACTCATATATTTATATTCTTAAAATAATTCAAGTATATAATTAATTTATTTTTTCTACATTGTAATGGACGATCCCCAAGCTTGAAAAATTATCGCAGTTTGTGTATAATGGTAAAGATATCTAGATAATAATATAACACCAAATATTTTGAGATAGATTTTAAATTCTTACTCCCTTCGTCCCAATTGAAAAAGTATAAAATGAGTTTTGCACGGGAATTAAAAAGAATGTATAATGGAGTAAGTGTTGTTAGTATAAAAAGTGATGTATAAAAGATAATGTGAGGAAGGTAATATTAAGTGGATAATTATTGTAAGTATGACAAGTGAGTCTTATAAATAAAAAGTATTAAAAACTTTCAATTTTGAGAATGTACCTTTTTAAATGGGACATTCAAAATGAAATTTTGTTTCGTTCTCTCTCAAGTGGGATGGGGAGTGACGGAGGGTGGCATAACTGACATTTCACGCAAATAAGATCCGATGGGTAACAAACCGACCGACACGCAATGAGTATAACCGGCACTAACGGGTTACCGTATCCAATTTAAAGACCAATTAGTTTTCCGGTCATTTTCAAATTTCTGTTACTCCTCCGTCTCTGTATTTTCTCCCATACAAACCCTAATTAATCTCTTCAAATCCTACCTAAATCAGCTCAAAAAATTCAAAGATTTCACGGCAATGTCTGTGGCTACGGAGCTTCCATCAGAGGTTAAACCTAGTTCAGACACTCGGAAAATCCTTGGACCGGGCGGAAACAGAATTAGGGTTTCGGAGGAGGTGAAACGGAAGAAGGAAGGTGGTTTGGTTTTGAAGAAGGTGGGAAAGCCGAGGGATTTGGTTATGAAGACGCCGCCGGCTGTCATTCGGAAGAATTTGTCGATTGATAGCTCGTGCTCGTCGGAGTCTTCCATCAAGAGTGCGAGTGCGAGTGATGAGAAGGGGAAAATTATCAAGTCGAAGCCTGTAAAGGTTGTACCGGAAGGTGGAGAGGAAGCTGCAGCTGAGATGTCGTCAATGGTTTCTATTCCTTTCAGACGGTGTGACTGGATCACTCAGTACTCTGGTACTGTTTATTCTTTTTGCGTTTCCTTTTATGTTTTCTTAGTCTCATTTATTTATGGTATACTCCCTCTTTTTTCCATCAGAAAATACACAAAAATGGATTTTGTACGGAAATTAAAGAGATTGTATAATAGAGTAAAGGTTGTGAGTATGAAAAATAAGGCAAGAGTCAGTGAATAGTTATTGTTAGTATTACAATTGGATCACATGAATAAACAATTACGAGTATTAGGAAGTTTACATTTTCAAAATGTGTATTTTTAAATGGAATAATCAAAATGAAATTTTATGTTTTTTCGAGAGCTGAATGAATGGAGTAATTTACAATTCAAAAAGTAAACTCAACCCATTCAAAATATTTTCGTCCAAGATAGTTGTAGCTGTAGCACAATTCAATAGTTTTAACTTTTAACGACAACAATTATTAATAGTAGTAAGAATTAATAAAAAGTGTAATGGAGTATTCCCTCCGTCCCAACCCAGTGTACACTTATTTTCCTTTTGGTCCGTCTCAGCCGAGTGTGAACTACCCCTTTTGGCAAAGATTTTAATATTTTATATTCTCCCTACCCCACTCACTCATTCTCCACCATACAATTTATTCAACCAACCACTCATTAACTCCACTCATTCTCTCTCTTCATTTCCTACCACACATTTTCATTATCTTAATAATATTTCTTAATTATTGTGCCCAAAACCTTGGTTTACAGTTGGGTGGGACGGAGGGAGTATGTGTGTTGTGAGTATAAAAAGTGAGGTAGGAGAGAGAAAGTGGGGTAGCAAATAATAATTGAATTGTTGTTGTGATTATAACATGTGGATTTCATTAATATAAAAGTAATAAAACATTTTGATTTTAAAAAGTGTGTAGATTGTAATGTAACATCCAATAGTTTGTAGCGAAAGTGAACTATTTGTACATTTTATTTGGCAGGCTTGTGTCTAAAACATTATAAGAGGATATTTTGGTCAAAAAGCCAATTTTATCGCCTAATGTCTTGACATTTTTTAATTTTTTTTTCTGTAGACCCACTTTACACTTGTTTCCACGACGAAGAATGGGGAGTGCCAGTTCATGACGATAGGAAGCTATTTGAGCTGCTTGTTTTCTCACAAGCATTGGGAGAACTCACTTGGCCAGCCATTCTTACAAAAAGAGAAACACTCAGGTCTATAATATTTTCAACATTAAACCTTTAATTTGTCTAGCTTATATTGACTTCATTTTTTTTTATATTTTTTTTACTTGAGGCTTAGATTTGGATGGTGGATTTATAGATTAAATATTTTCTTAACAGAAAGCTCTTTGAAAATTTTGATCCATCATCCATGGCCAAGCTCAGTGAGAACCAGCTACTTTCCATGAGACCGAAAGGAGGCACATTGCTATCTGAACAAAAACTTCGTGCAATTGTCGAGAATGCCAATCAGCTGCTTAAGGTAATATACTTGGGGATCCAATCCTTCAACATTCTCTAAAATAGGCATCTTATCTGATTTCGGGTCCTGCTATATATAACTGGACTCGTTATTGCCTATGGAGTATCAAACCGAGAAACATTTTTGGATGGCATTAAATGGCAAATTATTATGATTTATATAACGAAACATCATATTCATGTTATAGATAATCACTTTGCTATCTTACTATCTATATTCTTTTGGAAACAAACTTGGCAAGATGTTTGGTTTGAAGAATATTTTTTTTGCAGATCCAGCAGGAGTTTGGTTCCTTCAGTAACTATTGCTGGAGATTTTTGAATCATAAGCCAATAAGAAATGGTTTTCGCTACACACGTCAAGTACCAGCAAAAACCCCAAAGTCAGAACTCATAAGCAAAGATCTGATGCGCAGAGGTTTCCGGTGTGTGGGGCCTACCGTGATTTATTCATTCATGCAAGTTTCGGGCATGGTTAATGATCATCTCATAACGTGCTCCAGATACATTGAGTGCAACACTCAAAATACCTTAAATTCTGCACTCGACAAACCAAAAGTAGCAGCAAAACTCTTGGAAGGACCAGAACCTGCTTCACAACAGAAGTGAAGATGTAAAGCTAGGATTTGGGGCTTTTAAGGTTGGACCTTCCAAAAGTCCTAATATGTGATAATCTGAACTGTTAGATCGTTTTTTAACCCCAACCCTCCTAGCAACGGGGGGCTACCCATTTGTGAAAGATGGGATCTAGACCATTGAACAACTCGAATTCTGACATCTGCAGAGGCCCCAAATCCGTAAAGATATATAGCTAGAGCTAAAGATTGAGGAGCCACAAGTTCTCTTAACTGTATCTTGCACGTATATCATTAACGTAGCTTCTTCTTCTTCTTCTGTGAGTTGATTCGACTTCATAGTTTATACATCTAGATAACATCTCGGTCTTCTTGTTAATGGTAACTATGTATGTTAATTGTGTCTGTAGAGTTTTGTGTGTAGCATTTGGTGACTGTAATAAACTTCTGTGCAATACAAACCATTTTTCTTGATAATTGAAGCTCTGACACAATTATTTGCAGTTGGTGACTGAGCAATATTTTAGAATTTTAGCTGATTTACTAACATGCCAATTCAGGATTGTCTCATTTATGCTGAACACAAAGGACTAATATAATATTGTTGGACATATCAGGAAGGAGATCTTGGCATTAACTCTCTGTGACATCAAACATTGCATGTTATAGAAGTCGGACCTATCTCACATGACAATTATTTTTTAGCGGGAACTCACCCTTCCAACATAAATAATTAGAAAATAATTTTAATATATATATATGGGATATGTTAGGATACCCGCAGTAGGAGTACCTTAACAACTAACCCATTTTTTTGGTGTCTAAAATACCCCTTCTTTATTTTTAGTTCATGTACAAGATAAAGAGGTATTTAGTCAACAAAAAATGGGTTAGTTGTTAAGATACTCCTACCGTGGGTATCCTAACATATCCCTATATATATATATATATATATATATATATATATATATATATATATATATATATATTCATGGCTTTCTCATAGAAAACTCCGATATAATGGATGGCACCCACAACCGTTACGCAATGTGCGTGTGGCGGCAACCTCATGTGGCCAGGTTCTTATCTTTTCAATGGGGCCCATACACAAAAAAACAGTTCAAGTAGAATAAATGCCATTCAAACTAAGAACCGGCTTTTCGAATGGATGAAGCGGGGATCTTAAGAAGGTAAGATAAAGAAAAAAAAGTGCTGATAATTTGTATAATTAGGATAAACCATAAAATTGTTTAATTTTGTGCGCAAGCTCAGACCCTTCAACAATGGAATGGAAATAGATGATATTTCTTGATGACTATAGGAAAAGAAAAGGGACTATCTACAAGCAGCGATTTACTAAAAACACCATCAAACTCACTATCTCTCTAGCAAACCATAAATGGTTCAATAAAAAAGCTCCCTTGTATTGACTCTTTCTAAATTGCAAGTTTTCCAGCATAATTGAATACTTCGAGAGACCTGAATCGATCATATAGATATATATCACTTGCTTGCTAACAGAACAACCAGTAAAACAAACCTTGTATCTTGAAGCTGGTAGGCTAAATTCTTGAATTGCCACTTCCAAGAGTGAGCTCGAGATCATCCAAACCAACATCGTGAATCCTTTCACCTTCCCATGCCTTTACTCCTCCATTCTCAAACTCAAATTCAATGCCTTTACCCTTCTCCGAGACTGCATCCCCTATAGAAGTCCGTTGAGCAGCTGGTTTTACAAGATTAAATGTTGGAGAAGTGGGACCCATGGCAGGTGCATACGTCTGGAACCTAACCCACTGAGCCGAATCAATGGTGGAGGCATCAGACTCATCACATTCAGGTATAGTAGCAGGAGTAGCACGAGGATATCTGGTGGGGCTTACAGGGCAAGATGCTGCAAAAAGGGCATATTCAAAGAAGAGAAGGATTGTTTAGCAAGAGCCTCCCAGTTGAAAGTCTGCTTAGGAAGTCTAGAAGTAGGGGATGATAGAGGAGGGGTAACAGGGGCACTGTTGGAAATACGCAGAGGAGGGAGAGAGGAAGGAATGGAGTTGCAAAAGAAAAGCAAAAGGGTTTGTTGTTGACATGTTTATGTCTAGACGAGATGGGCTGGGGGAAGGAAGAGGAAGATGGACTGGGCTGATAAGAAGGAATTGGACTTGGAAATGATGAAGATGATGGACTCTGTCTCCGGGAAGAACTTGGAGTTGCATTGGTCGATGTGCCTCCAAACTCAATTGAGGGTGGCCTGGATCCCTGGTATATAAGCAAGAACAAAGTCATACTTTGAAAGTTTGCAAAAAGTTCCGTATAGAAGGGCAAATGTAGCATTTTCCCCTTGACGTGAACAAATTAGTCACATAGAAATCTTCGCCTTATCATTTCATCATGTTTAACTTATAAGTAAGATTTAGCAGTGGAAACCAAATAGTGAACCAAATTGGCTAATCACTAAATCCAGCAAATTGCATTGAACTTTAACAGTTTTTTAACAAACAGAATTAAAATCGGCTGATCCATCTGATTTACAATTTGTCCAGCTCGCGGATGCCCGGGAACAGTAAGAGAATAGCGCAATCAGAAAGAGAGACAATCATAGGTAGATTAAGGCCAATGAATTGACTAATTAAACCAATTAAGCTTCCACAAATAAAGAAAAATAGCTATTACAGAACGAACAAAGAGCATAGATGAACTCCCAGACCCAAAACATACACAAATCCACAATTTTGATCTGAAAAGACTAAAACCCAGTTCACAAATTAACAGATCTAAAGCAAGCACACATATAAATGCAGATCAAGAAAAAGCACCCTTGCAAGAAAGTTAGAAAAATCAATTTCAAGTCTGAACACAGTAATTAATAAAGGGCTTTAAATGCTAGCTTTATTAAATGAATAATTACCTTTCGGAAGGTGGTGCCGTCGGGAAGTACAACCCAGCCGGCTTCAGCACAGAGAGCTTTAAGAACCTCATTATTATCGCAGTGTTTTGGGAGATTATAGTTTCCCTGAGCTCTTAACCCATTATAAATGTTAGCAGCGATGGCTCTCCTCCTCCGCTCTCTCCTCCGATTATTCTCTTTTTCTCTCCACGACGGCTTCCTCCTCCCTCCGCTGCCGCCGCTTCCTTCACCAGCTGGTGGCGCCGCCGATGAAGATGACCCACCTTCCCACATCATTTTTTCTAAAAAAGAGCACACGAACACAGGGCGATCAACACACACACTTGCTTGGGAGATTTATAGAGAGATTTGTGAGTAGGAAATATTGGCCGGAGGGGAAGAACAGCGTTGCAGGTGGGGTGTTTGATGGAATGCTCACGAGGATATTGCTCCTTCCACTCTCTCTCTCTCTCTCTCTCTCTCTCTCTCGAACTGTTGCGGAAGAATCTCGCTCTGGTCTGTGTGTGCCTGTTGTACTGTGTGCGTATGTATGTATTTGACGTATTAAAAAAAGAGCTCATCATTATTGGATGGGGAAAACTTGTGTGTATGTCAGGAACACCGTGCTTTGTGTACGTCAGATTTTAATTAATTTGGTAACAAAACACAATTCAAACCTAGTCGATTATAATTTTAAAAATGAATTAAAGCAAATCGTGTTAACTCGGTTTGGTTAATTCGTACCTCGGGTTTTATGATGATGAAAATGACTGAAAAAAGAATAAGGCACTCTCTCCGTTTCATAATAATAATAACGAAGTATATTACCTCACTCGGCTTACGCACAAAGGTATGTGATGATTTTTCGAAGGAGGAGCCGTCGTAGGTTGAATCTGCGATTCTTGGGGCTTAATTTCCTACACTCGATTTCGCCCCAGAGCTCCTCCGGCACATTCGTTCAGCTAAGGAAGCCAAGATAAAGCACATCCCGCGATTTACCTCCGCCAAGATATCGCGCCAGTACCTGTGGTCTGATTAGTCGGCCAAGCTGAACCTGGGTATCAAAAAAAAAAAAATAACGAGTCATATTACCAAAGTGGCCTTGGCCCAGTGGTATGTTGGTCGGTGACTTTCAGAAGGAGGTCACGGCTCGATTCCCTCAAGGAAAATTTACGTGGTTAATTCCTACCTTGGGTTTGAGGTCCTTTGAAAGGGCTTTCGGGGCACATTCGTGCAGTTAAGGAACAGCCAATTGGTGTTGTAAGCCAATTAGTGTTGTTGTGCAGTTAAGGAACAGTCAATTGATGTTGTAAGAGTGATGTAATTGCCTCAGCTGGAGTAGCCAATAAAAAAATGAGTCATATTTATCATTTTTGGTTTATTTCTGTTTTTATTAATGTACAAATATTATTGTACATACGCCTATACAAAAAATGAACTGTCATATTTATTCTGAAAAGGAGACAATATCAAATTTGTAGTTATATTTTTAGTATACCCGCAACTAAATAAGACGAGTGTACAAGCGCGGACTCAGGGTTAAAATAAAGAGGTTCACAAATTACATTACTCAAAAACTACAAAAAAAAATAATAGTTTTTTACATTAATACCTACATATTCTTTTTTGCCAAGGGGGTGAGCTGAGCTGGTAAGTGGAGGGTGCACTGAGTAATATATACTCCCTCCGTTCCACGTAATTGTGAATTTATTTCCATTTTGGTCCGTTCCACATCAGTGTGGACTGCCAAAAATGGAAACAAAATATTCACTATTCCACCCACTCATTCTCTCTCCTACTTCACTTTTACACTCACAACATTCTCTCTCCTAACTATTCCTCCCACTCATTCTCTCTCCTATTTAATTTTTCATACTCACAAACACCTCCTCCACCTATTTCTCTCTCCTACTTTTCCTTAATTTTCACACCCAAAAAGTTGATCCACAGTTACGTGGAACGGAGGGAGTATATATATATATATATATATATATATATATATATATATATATATATATATATATATATATATAATTTATTTATTTTTTTACATTGTCAACATTGATTTTGTGGGGTTCACAGCCCATCCCTTTTGTGGCCTTGTGTCCGCCCGCGCGTGTATCAAGTTCTTGTAAACACTAAGCCAAAAAAAAATGTAGAGAAGGAGGCTCAACCCAATTCGCAAAATGTTGATGATAATTTGCTGATCAAAAACAGGGTTTGTGTGTTTTCTAATTAACGATGTCATCAAAATAAGGGTTTGTTGTATGGAACATGAAAATGAATATTTGAACATATCCTTACCCATTTCTTAACATATGTCAATAAAATGGTGAATCCTATATCTTTAAATTTTCATGCAACAAACAAAGCTCAACTTGAACGAGTTATCCATTTATTTATAATAACGACAGGTGGTAAAGTTAGGGATGTGAAAGGTAGTAAGTAGTCCAATATATCATGCGATTGGTGTCACTTTTTGTCTTCAAACCTTATCCGATATTCACACTAAACTAACCATATCCCCACATTAAGCAAGGAAAAGGGGTTAAATGAACATCTTTCTAATGTATGAAAAGTCAGGCCAATTTAGGAAACATTAAAAAGAGCTTCAAATTGTTGACTTGTCAACATTCACAGTGACATTTAGTCGTGGTGGTATGTTTTATTTCCGATTATAACTAAACACTAAACACTGATATTTGATCAAACTTTAGAGATGGACGGAGAATCAATTTAACCCGAAGGAATAAGGAAGGAAGTATGAAGCACTCAGCATGCACCAGACTCTGAAGCTGAAACATCCACACTTGGGATAAAAAAAGATGAAATCATCAACAAAACAACAATTATAACCAACAAATTCCGTCATCAATCGAGGGACCTAAAACCAATAGTTTTACACGACAATTTTGACCATCGTAATTTAACACAGACATGAGATACACTAAGCTTTCGGCATGCCTCAGCATCACAAATTTTCAACAAGTTCAAACCCCCAATTCACCAGTCTTTGCATAAAAAGTTTCCATAGGGAATCCAGATTTACAAATTAGGACCATTTTGCCCTTGCAGCACCAGTTAAGTAATGGCAACTGATTTAACTAACCTTCACGTGCTATATGCATTTAGTGAAGAAGGTTTGTCCCACATACCCACCAGTCATTGCCCTTCTCACATTGGATTCAAACAACTTCGGGTTATCCCTCAACACTGCAGCTGCATCATGGTTGAGCGGATCCTCATGGTTCGGTTCCTGCACAAACAAGGTTCCAACTTTCAATCAGTATAATCAAAGTACGACCACTATCAACAAGAATCCTGTTAGAAGATGCTCTGTCTCGAAATAAATGTCACAGTTGACGAGTCAACATTTTTAAGTTCGTTTTTATACTGCCTAAATTGTCCCAGTATTTTCCTACTACTCCGCATGTCAGTTAGTAGTCGACTATTCGTCCAGTGTGAGCAAGAAAAATAGTCACTGCTTAAAGCTGTCTAGTTTTCAGATGCCAATGGCATTGTTTAAATCTGTACATTTCAAATGTATAGTGTCATGCTATTCATATGTTGCAACTTAATTTATTCGCCTGTGTTTAAGCAGCTTCTTTTAAGAAAGGGCTATTTAGGGAGAGGGAGATCACCAAACTTTATATCCTATTTTTATAAGTGCGACATTTAGGTTGGGATGGATCAAAATGGAAAGTGCGGCATTTATTTTGGGACAGAAAGAGTAAGATTTTATACCGTGAATAGATGATACAAGCCATATATGATGGTGTTAATGTTAAGAACAGGTTTCCAGTCTTCCCGGAGAATGTTAAGGCAGACATTTCCTTCCAAGTCAATGTTGGGATGGTAAACCTGCACTTGGCATGACATATTAGCAACCGCCTACCAACTCCAAAAAGTTGAGAAGAAAAATAAAAACAGAAGCATTTTTTCGGTTTTATCTACCTTTGTTTTGCACTTGACCTTTGGAGCTTCGTGAGGATAAATTGGCGAAATATGGAATGTGAAAGTAAATATGCCACCCCTGAAAACAGACACAAAAGTTAGATAAACTTGTATATCTAACTTCATCTTCATGTATTATAAACTCATCTATAGTTAAACAACAAGTATAGATGATTATAGAGCATTCTCTATACAACACTTGAAATGTAAAAATGCTAAAGTATCTAACAAAATTTTTAGTCTGCGGTCAGACTTCACACTAGTTTTACGATACATAACTACCTTGAAAATAGTTAAACAAGAGAAGTCCCTTTAGTATCCAACTTTTTGGTTCAACAGAAGAGTATAAAGTTAAGTCATCATAAAATTTGCAGCTTAATTATGAAGTAGGATTTTTTTTTTAACACTAAAAGGGAACTAAAAAGGAAATAGTGACACTTTACATTGTCCGGAGGGACTAGAAAATTCATTGTCAGTGCACTACCCCAATAAATAAAAAAAGAATCGGCCAAAAAATATACCATCCTACAGAGGATTTACTGATGACAATAATCTCGTGAAGCTAGAAATTACTCTTTAGCCTGTTATATCTTCTTTTGCTGCTAAACTTCTAGTATATCTATTTAACTTCTTACTCCCTCCCAAAGTGAATGTCCAAAAAAAAAAAAAAACATTCATTTTGGGACGGAGGGAGTATTAGCTTTTAACAAGTGACTTTACGACTTTCATCCAGCATGCCGGATCAAAAATGCTAGCAGCTCTCAAATTCCTGCAACAACTAGTCCTACTTGCAAAAAATAGATGATTGTTAACATCAGCGAGCTAATAAATCAGTGCGAAGAGAAACTTTTTGACTTTTATCATAGACAACCAAGTCTTTTGATACATCCGCAGGCATTCTTAAGAGGGTGTATAAATGCAGAAATGTGTGCATGTATGAATGCATCTTTCTCTCTTCTTTCTTCCTCTCCCTTCAACACAAGTGACATTCAATTGGTGAATTGTTTTCCCAACTGTGAATTAACCACCAGTACAACCCTCCAATATTACTCAAAAATAGTAATAAGGAGTAATAATAACAGCAGTAATAAGAAAATGGATGAATAAATAAATAATTGAGCTGATGACAGGTTGACTCCAGAATTATAATGACAATTATTTAAATATCAATAACCCAGGCTAGTGCAATGCAGTAAAACCAATATCATTTTTATTTTACGGAAGTGATGTTGATGGTTAAACTCTGTGACTACTGTGTAGCAAGGTGACTCATGGGATAACAATCAATCACATACATTCAAATATATGATACGAGTAATTATCAGGACAATAACATTTCCAAGATTAGCATTGATAGATAAAGTTGGTTCACGGATACAGAGCAAGTCAATACAATTTCGAAATAACTTTACTCGGCATACTGTATTAGTCCAAAGAGGAACTATGTTCATCTACCAATGTATATATGATATAAATATTTGAGACCAATAAATCATTACATACATAGAATTGTATATGTGGTCTTCCATTTCAATATTGTAGACAGAAAGCTAATGCTCAAAAACGAGAAGTGCCCAAAAAGTATACGAGAATTCAGATGATATACTTCGGGAATATCTAATCAGGCTAACAGGTAAGTTTAATTTTGTAATTTTATGAACGTAATTTCATCCATTCTTATCAGTATTAATATATTCACAAAGTTACAAAAATATGTACTGAATGTTGGTAAATTGAGCACACACAAGATCCTTAAATGAAAGATGAGAATTCTTGTAAAACAATTAGCAGTCTGCAGTTAGTCAACAATCTAGAGAGGTCTGGAAAGATTCACTCACAAATAATATCCTTCATCAGGCCGAATGGTGACCTCAAAGTTCATAAGATCATCTTTGCCATTGGGGAATGCAATGCTACATGTCTTGGGCAAGTTTAGCTCGCTTATATCTACATGGAAAATCAAGGGGAGAAAATCATTACTATGATATTCCAAATGTCAATTCCTAAAATAGTAGAACACATTTGTAACTTGTCATCTTGCAGATTCATAATATGGGAAACCCATGGTGACTCCAAATAAGTCAGCATTACATCTGCCTTTTTAAGTTTCTAAACCAGAAGCATTATTACCTGGAACAGTGGCCCACATTTTCAACTCATGAATAAGCAAAAACTCAAAAAAATGTTTAGGAAATGTATCAGTGAAGCATGATGAAATGCAGCCTTTTCTTTTTCTTTATTATTATTTTTGTTTGAATAATTTAGTCGGATAGAAATTAAAACCACTTCAACACATGCAGGAAAACTGACATAGTCAACTACAGATCCCACGCCACCCACCCATCCGTGAGGGATGGAGCATAAATTTAGAAAGAATTGGATGACTTTATTGAAGAGATAGAGCTGGCATGTTCCCCACAACACTAAGGCCTGGTCAGATAGCTTCTACAAGCCTATTAATTTGTTTTCATCTTTAGAAGATGAGAGTAGAAGTACGTCTACCCAAACTAAATATTCTCGACAAGTTCAATTTGTTGCAGAAGATAAGGCTCCAGAGTTGTAAAGGAGCATAGTATCAAAACAGGTGTATCTTTCCTGAGAAATGACCATAACTTGTATACTAGTTCAACAAATGCAACAACTATTATCTTTCTTTAAAAAGAGTTCAGTCATGTTCAGCATCAGCGAAACTTTACAGGAACGGTCACTGCCAAAAAAAGGATGATAACCGAGTATCATTAAAGGTTGAACTGAAGAAAGATGCAATTACTTTTCTTAATCAAATAAGCCTATGTATGACTCTAATCTGGAAGGTTTAAATCCTGCACCATTAAACATGCTACGTAGGAAAAAGTTAGCAAGGAGAAAATGATCTTTAATTGTACAGTTTGAGAACAGCTAAAGAGAGACATAGCGAATGAAGATGGGAATATTTGGGATTTACTTATCATACTGGAGCTTGTGAATAGAAATAATTTCATAGATAGTTTCTAAGTTGTAGATAATTTCTAATAAAATCTGTATATCAAAATCCTTGGAGCAAGTGATGCCCTTTTGAACCTAGGTGTAATTTTTTATTAAACCAAATGGGATTAAAATTATATCCAAAAGAAACATAGAACGATTCTTAAAATGTGATGAGCTTTGAAAGCATAATCACATGTGCAAATGCAATACCTTTGTGAAGACGCAACTCTCCTGCACTTTGCTTCTTCACCGGAGGTTTCCCGTTGGAATTTTCAGCTAGTTCCCGTTGCTTCTCCTTTACTTTGAATAATTTTATCATAATGCTGCAGGGAAAATATAATATTCATTATAATAAAATATACTCCTAGGAACTGCAACCAATATAATTATACACTCTGTTTATATGTATTTCCCTTTAAAAGGACCTCATTGAACCCTAAACCTGAAGATTTTTCCATACACACTCCATATGGAAAACGAAAGCAGATACAGGAAACATGAGACTGAAACATTAACATTACTGGTCTCTTCCACATATGATGCATATGCTAGCCTTGTAAAATGAGAAATTTAAGGCATCAGTAGGATGATTTTTTTAAAACATCCTACTGATAAATGGCAACTTCAAATTAGTCAATCTTGTGCAAGGGTAAAGAGATACAACAAGCAAGTTAGTTGCATGTTATCTAGATATATTATATCACAAGAAGTAAGAGTGCAAAGTTACAGCATTTAGTATTGTTTCCTTTTATCTTTCTTATTTCAGATATTCATAATAAAAATTGATATGGTGTATTGGTAATTGAAAATCCTTGATTAATACTGATTATTGCAAGAGATATCTCACTCCATTCAAGATTTATAATCATTAACAACTAGTAGAACTCGACTAAATGACCATTTTACTCAATGGCAATCAAGCTATATATGAGGGAAGGATTGTTGGATACTTCCAGATTCTTCTCCTTTTTTAAGGTGCTGCATTAGTAGCTACCTTACAACTCTAATAAACCCTAAAAGGAAAAGATAACATTAACAACAAGGAATCCATCAAGCAAATAACAGCTAAACACAAAAACATAGCAGATTCATGATTAGGGCACCAATCAGTAATCAGAAATCCACACGCAAATATTCCAAGACTAACCACAGAGCTGAATTCCTGAATCAAACACCACAATAAAGTCAAAAACACAGATCAAATAACACAACAGCAAGAAATTAATCAATAAAGTGAAAAAAAGTTATCAAAATTGACGATCTGATAAAAAATCATTGATCAGAAACATCTATATACGTATCGATAAGTTCTATCTAAATCCATATCTAAGAGGATGAATTCATGGATATGCAAGCGATTGGGGGAGGGGAGGGGGAGGGGGAGGGGAAGAAGAGAGGAAGAAGAAGAAGGAACCTGTTTTGACGAAAGGCGCGGAGAAGCAAAGGGAGAGAGGGTTGGGTTTTTTCAGATTTCAGGTGCTCTTTATTTATTCTTATCAGAACAGATTTTATTATATTAAAAGATTAAAGATGAAATAAGGAGAGAACCTGAGAAGGAAAGGACGCTGAAAACTAGTTTACTTTATGCTTTTGGAAAGCCCTTCTAATTATACACCACCCCTTGCCCATCTCAATCATTTTTTCCTTTTCTTTCTCTCGCTCCGTTGACGTGAAAAACATTTTTCAAAAAATATTTTTGCGCCAACGAAACTATCAAACATCGAAAAATAATACCTCTATCTATGAATTTATTTTTCGAATAATATTTTTCTTTGTTTGTATTTGATTTTCTTTAGAAAGTTACTTTAATTTAAAACTATCAAACATCGAAAACGTTTCCGAAAATGTTTTCTAAGATTCACCAAACATCGGAAAATATTTTTCTGAAAGCATTTTCATTTTCCGAAAATATTTTTCAAGCAAATCATTTTCTGCTTATTTTCCGTGAAATAAACGGAGCCTTGTTTTGTACTCCGTCCACCCCACGAGGTTTTTAATTTGACTTTTACACGATAATTAAATAAAATGTTCCGAATATGAAAAGTAAAATAGAAAAGAGAAAGTGGATAGTAATTTTTATTGTAAAAATGACAATTGAATTTCATTATCAATTTTAAATAATAAAACAACAAAAAAATCTTGTTATGGGACAGCCAAAAAAAAGAAAGTAAAATCTTATTACGAGATAGGGGTATTATTTTCCTCTCAATAATATTTGGCCGATTTCTTCTAGAGCCCCTTGGGCGAGATTTAAACACAATTTAGAAAACAACATTTTGTTAATTTCTCGTACACCCTCTAATACAAAGACATAATTACCCTTATTTTCAGACGCGTGTGACTGACGGTGGTTAGTCCCAAATTCGAAAACTCGAAAAAATATATTTTTGTCACCGGAACTTTTAAAATTATATATTGGTCACTAGACTTTCGACATTTCGGATCGGTCATCGGATTCAACCAAAAAATCAAAAATTTCAATAATAACAACGAATTGCTCTCACAATTTACACATTTACAACTTTATAAGTTAATTATAAGACTACTTTGTCTCTTATAATTTACTTATAAGACAAATTTTTTCAACAAAAAAAATCAAAAAATTCAATAATAACAACGAATTTCTTTCATAATTTACACATTTACAACTCTTATAAGTTAATTATAAGACTATTTTGTCCCTTATAATTAACTTATAAGACAATTTTTTCAACAAAAAAAAATCAAAAATTTCAATAATAACATTGAATTGCTCTCATAATTTACACATTTACAACTCTTATAAGTTAATTATAAGACTACTTTATCTCTTATAATTAACTTATAAGACAAAATTTTCAACAAGAATAACAATGAATTGCTCTCATAATGTACACATTTACAACTCTTATAAGTTAATTATAAGACTACTTTGTCTCTTATAATTAACTTATAAGACAAAATTTTTCAACCAAAAATCAAAAATTATGAGATCAATTCCGAGGAGGAGAAATGTCCACATAAGCAAAGCTCCGGGGTAGTTTCAGCTTTATAAGGTGGTTCACCTTCACACATTTAGCCTCAAGAAACACCTCCAACCCCACTCATCTCGTCAACAATATTTTTGAAATAACAAAAAAAAAAAAAGACTTCAATCGTAAAAATATTCCTCCAAAACAAGAAAATTCACAAAATGTGGGGATTACTTTCAAAGCAAATCCAAGCACCAACGAAACGAAATTTGGGTACCACCGACGAATGTGCCTAGGAAATTGGCGCATCAACAAGCCACAACCTCGGGCCCATTATCTCAATCTTATCTTCACCATTTCGGATTTTCCCTACACCGAAACCCGATTAATTTTTGCATGTTATTTAATTCTCTTACATTTGTTCGAATTTTGATTTGGATTTGAAAGTTACCTCGGATCAAATATGTTGTCGTGGTCGCAAGGTGAATCACATTCGGAGGAAGGTGACGCACAACGACAGTGGGGACTACGGTGCCGACTGGAATACTGAGTCTTACGCGTCTATTTACGGCGTGGTAGAAGTTCAAAGCAGGGAGAGCACTGAAAGCTGCGAGGTTCAATTCGGGAGATTCGACCGAAACCGAACCCTAGCTCACGCATCCTCTCGAGCTCGTTGAGATCCTCATCGCGAGGTTATTCCGCCGTGTATGTTGACGCTGGTGGTGATTTCCGCGTCTAGCCCATAACGCTTCTACGAGGTCGCGACCATGATTCGAAAGGGTTTTGGGAATTTGTGGAAAGATTCTTGTTGGTGGATAGAGAAAATGAGGAAGAAAATGGGATGCTGGTAATGGAGTGCAAGTTCTCGAGGAAATGACGGAGAGGAGGGGAGGGCTAATGTGGAATTTGAATTTGAGATAACTCTTTATTTTGATATTTACAAAAAGTTTTTTTTAAGGGAAAAAAATCGGGAGGGGCCCTAGTGGGGATTTTTCCATAATATTTCGGGGTTACTTTGTTTCTTATATTTCGTTTCTCTAGTTAATACGATAAGTGTTTCAAATATATTTTTGTTGAAAGATTATGTCTTTTCAAGTGTGTCGAGAGTCTGTTAATGTTTGTATTCTGCTCATGTTGCAATATTGATCGAGTACAAGTTATCGATTCAAATACTTTTTAAGGTTTTTTTGAATGTCGCAATTGAGTAGTTTTCAAGTTATAATTAAAATAAAGGAAAAAATGCAAATATAGTATCTCAACTATATGATTTGTTTGATTTTCATATCTAAACTAGTTTTCGTAGCAACCACAATACATCATCTGTTTTGGATGCTCGTTTAAGGTAACTAGGGCTAACGACATTTATTTTTTCAATCAAATTGACATGTTCAATGCATGCTACCCATTTTTTAAGAATAAAACATGAAAATCATTACAATTGAAACAACACAATTACTAAGGGTTTCAAGTGTAAATTAATAAAGTAAAAGGTGAACTAAGATAATTTAAAATGAATTATAGTTTAAAATTATAATTTACAAATAATCCCTTGTCCCTCCACCACCCACGTCGCACCTCCTTCTTTCTCCCACCTACATAGCCGCCTCTAACGTGTCCAACCCATAATTAACCGAAAGAACAAGCTTCAACACCTAAAATAAAATGGAAATGGAAACTAATGTTGCTAGGGCGAGTTAAAAACCAAAAAAAAAAACATTAACACCGAAAACCGAAAAGCAGATCGAAAAATCGAACCAATAGCTTATTTGCTCGGGACAGCTTCATAAAAAATAAAACCAAATAAATCGGAAATGATTCCCGCTTAAAATATTTAAACCATTGAGAAACCGAACCGTTAACATACATAAAACTAATGTCGTTAGATAGGCCTATATCGTTAGATAGGCCTATCGTTAGATAGGCCTGTCAATGGCCATTAAGCCCATATCTCCGGACAGATGGCGCAGTTCATCTCGAGACTACACTCGTATAAAAATCGTGGACATAGAGCCTATCCAATGCTCCTCGCCCGATCACGGAGTCAGTAGCCTCCGCGATAACAGGATCCACCCCTTTCGATCTCGAAGACTTTCTTCATCTTCTCTTCACTCCCGGCCGGACGCCAGCTCATCGGGGAATTACAGGACAGAGGCCGAGCGCACGGTCCTCCCTTTATTTGAAGGAGAGCTGAGCCTGAGCGTAGAGGCTTGGGTACATGTGTTATCTCCGCCCCATGAAGTCTTCTCTGCCTATCCTCTCGCAAAGATCATCAGAAGAAATCTCTTTTCGGACCGATCCGATGTCCGTGTAGAGATGGTACGGTAAGCGGAAGGATCGGGGCCGGCGCAGGATTTGGCGAGGTCCTCCCCGAGGAGAGGCGGCAGAGGAAGATCCTCGGGTCCGAGTGGATCCCCTTACCCGCGACCAAGTGCGTGGCGCCTGGCCCGCCTATCAACAACGTGGGAATGGCGCCTTCTGCAGTAATCTTCCCCTGCAGAGTAGCTTGTCCTGCCGCCGCTTCTCTCTCTTCGTGGGCAAACTTCCTAGCCTTTCAATTGTTGAGGATTAGGTTTACTCATATTGGAGATACGCGAGGCCTGGATCTACTCGAAAGAAAAAAGAGTCGATTAGACGACAATTCAAAAAGTCAAAAGCAATTAAAGGCGCTACTAAGAGAATAGAGACCAATCCACTCCGAGGCTCGCATTCCGCGCCCCTTCATGCAGTGCAATCGGCCTCGAGCAAAAAATTCATGAACCCTCCAAATGTTCACGAAGCCGGGTTCAATGGCTACCCTAGAGCATAGTGGAAGACCTTCCTCTGGGGCCACCCCTGTAGATCAAGAGCGGCTCGTCGCCTATTATCGCGCCCACATCAAAACCGGTTGCGCCTTCTTCTGGCCACAAACTTGGCTGTAAAGAGTGGCTGTGAGCAACCTGGAAAGCAACTGGGTCAGATAGGAAGTAGCGGCAATCCCAAGAGGAACCTGGCCGAAGGTTTAGAAATCGACCACCTAAATCTAGACTCTATGACCAAGATATTCCTCTCGGTTCCATCGTCAAATTTGTTTGTCAGCGGCGTAAAAGGTGCGGGAGAATTGTTTTTTGCCTTCGTGCCAAGGTTGCCATCTGTTATTTGATTCGATAGAAGGCATACGGCTAACGCAGGCGGGTTCAAAACCAAATAACTTCAGACAGATATGAAGGAAACCAAGGCTCTAATGGTATTGGGGGTCGTTCATAGACGGTAAAGTTGAGGAATTTATCATTAAAGTGGTCAAGTTCGGAAGTCTCGGCCCGTTCTCGAACCGGACCCCATAGAAAATGCAAGCCCTATCAGTCCTCGCGACGCCGCCTACCGTCTCCGGTCTCAATTTTCCTTTCTTCGTCTCCATTTCCCGGAGAGGGTGGACACGAAATTGCTTGGGATCCACATAGTAGGTGTGGTAAATTCTGACTCCCGCCGCAGGGCCACCTCCTCGCCTTTCTTTCCTCTTCCGGCCACGACCAGATTAGCTTCAACAATACGGCTCAAGCACACAGCCACACACCCTTCTCGTGATCCTCCTCAAGGCGTCAACAATCTCGGTTGTCTTCTTGGACGTACCTGCAGCCCTGCGATCTTCCTCATCGCGGTCATCCTCAAAGTCTCCATGCTCGAGGAGCCAAAGAGACCGGTAGATGCCCCCCTAGAGGGTGCCACCTCAGCTTCCTCCTCTTCTACTCCGGCCACATTCACTTCATCACCGTCCTCTTCCTCGTCACTACTTCTTAGGTCCACTACGGGCACAACAGGACCCCGATCACGACTTCAGGAAAGATAAAGGTTCAAAGGCTCAATGCCCAGGAGCGCTCAAATCCTCCGAGCCCTGCACCGGTTCTCGCTCGTTCTGGCCAGATCCACGAAGTTCCACTTTCTCCCAATCGGTTATCACGCTAGGGTTATGAATCACTCTCCTCACCAATTCAACAGCGTTCAAAGCCCGATCTCTCTCTCTCGGGGAAACCTGCACAGAACCCACATCACAAAATTTCTCAATCTATTTGTGTCTCCCAACACCTCTATATCACCGTTCACAAGCATTTTCTCCTTGGCCTCCCACAACCCAAGTAAGGGACAAAAGGCCCCACCGATATTTCTCACGTAAATAACGAAAACAATCCAAAGACAAACCTTAAGCCATGCAAAGGCCACCTTCTTATATATCCCTCATGACCGTTTACAAACAGTGAAGAGATCTGGAGTGGTTCCATCTCCTAATTTTAAGGGACGAACCTGACCAAAATTACGGGTCGTCATCGACATTCCAAAAAGCAGAAAGAGATGAAGAAGGAGAAATTAAAAAGCAAAATTACCTACTAAATGATTCTGACAGAGGAAAATGCTAAGCAGAGCAAAGATAATTTTCTCTCTCTAGCAATTCAAGGCTTGAAAATGATAAAAAGGTTTTGAGAGTCAAGGGTTTCAGATTTATAGTTTAGATATACCTGCCGACCCGTACACTAGCCCACAAACCATTCCCTCGAACCCCGAACCGACGCCAAACGTTTGAAATTTCGAAAATTGCGGCTGGCATTTATCAGGCCTTTCGACGGCTGACACGTACCCTCCATATCTGCCACGTGCTGTCTCTTCACCTGCCAAGGAGTCCACCAGTTAACCGTGAGGCAGAGCAATAAAGCTTCTACAAGCTTCCCTACGTGCCTCTCACATGTGCCTATTTGCACGGGAGGCACAACAAAAATCAGTGAAAAACGCCAACACTGGTGCCCGCCCAAGGAGCGATCTGATTGAACCGAGCTTAACTAGTAGTTCCTCGCCGATACTATAAATAATCATTCACTTGGAGCTACCTGGCCACCGATGAGCCCGGACTCAGCCTAGGACCGGCCCAAGCTCAGCCCGATCCCAAGGCCCAAAAGATGACGTGGCGTTCCCTGGGACCGCCGTAGTCGAGACCGACAGGACAGAGACCCTCAAGGTCAAGACCGCTGCTCCTCTCATCCCATCCCGGGCTCACGACCGAAGGGATCCGACCTTCACCCGCAATGACCAAGCAGGTGAGTTACGACCGCCCCATCCGCGCCCGCGTCAAACACTACGACCGAGCCTAAGATGCCGACCGCGGTCTCACTGCACTCTGCTATCTCACCGCATACACCCTAAGCATATCAAAGTTTATTGAGCAAGTTTACTTACCGGCTCGACAAGACAAGAATCGGCTCACTCCCATCACATTTAATGCGGCTCGCCAGCGCCTACTATCGCATTTAATGCGTCGCGCCAAATACACGGCCTCGTCCCTTTCGCCGATATCCCCTCCGACAGTGAATCTTCCTTCCATGACAACAATTCGGGATGCTGGACACGTTTATGCACAAAGACTAAAGTGCCCTTTAGTGGCCGATCTCACGGCTTACGTCGCCGAGCACCTCATTGCCTATAAATAAGACCTTCGTCCCCTCGAAAAGGTAAGTGCCAAATCTATATTGTAAGCCATATTGCTCAAACCCTAAACACACACACACACACACACTCAAGACATTCCAAGTCTTATTATCTCAAGCATTCTTACTCTCACACTCGAGGGCCCGAGTTGGATTAACATCCAACTTTGACCTTAATCTGCTTCATTTCGTGTTGTGATCATAGGTACCGCACCATAAAAATATCCCACAGATATCCTAGAACCGTTCGACCCCGAAACCTCAAGGCCACGGCGGGTTAAGGTTGGCTTGAGCAGATCTAAAATTCACAAGAACCGACGACTTGTCTGGGAAGGAGAAGGTCGAAAGTGAGAGAGAGGAAGTCGAAGTCTGGAAGAGAGGGAGAGGCGGACGAACCAGAGGTGAGGAGCCAAGAGAGAGGAGAGGCGCGCAGGTCAAATGGGAGGGAGGGTTTTGATTAAGGTTAGTTTCTGCATTTTGAAAGTTATAAATGGGTTAATGGATCAACGCTATTTTTTTCTTTTTCCCTTTCGCCATCTTCATTTTTTTTTTAAGAGAATTGTTATTCGCCCGCATTATTATCGAATACCCCGCAATAATATTATAACAAAATGCCATTAAATGAATGACAATATTAACCTTTTTACATCCCACCGATTTCCCGGGTGTGGGAGTAGTGTGAAGTCGCGACCGCCATTTACCGAGCCGATTCATCATAAAATCCTTAAATCAAAGTTCTTCATCGCCTCTTCAACCTCTCGCACATACTACAGCCCGAGGTCCATAACAATGGCGACCGACTATCGCCAAGTCAACCTCAACTCCCAATTCCACCATCGTCGTACTCACCAATCTTCATCACGCACCCAAAATATATTCAATTCTCACCTACGAAACCCTAATTTGCCAATCTCACCAAACCTCACTGTCCTCTCTCCTCCTAATGCCTTCCTGGTCTCCCTCCCTTCCCTACGTCAGAGTCAAACTCATCTCCACTCACCCCAACCACTCCTCCCTTAGCTTACCTGGAATACACGCTAGTTACCTCCTCTTCAACTCCTTCACCGGCCAAACCCTAGCCTCTATGGACGTATGAAACTCCCACCGCCTTGGCCTCACACTTTTTATCCAACAACGATTCTCAAATTCGAGGGGAGGCTTAGGAATTAAAAGGATGAAATAGGAATATTGGTGGTGTGTCAAGCGTTGAGTGATAAAAGTTTTGGGTGAGCTTAGTATTGCGGGGATATTAAGTAATTTTACTGGCTTGAATAACAATTCTCTTTTTTTAACTATAAAATCTCACCACTTAGGTCAGTCAGCCATAGTATCTCTCAGTCAAGATGAGATCCATCTTCTTCGTAGATTCATGGGCACACACCACTTCACTTCTCAATCAATCAACCCAATTCAAATTCCCTCTTCTACGATTAATCAGCAGTTACCCCATGAATTTGAATCCCCCAAATTCCCTGAATCACAAAACCCCCATCTCTTCTCTCGCCACTCAACCTACTTTCGATTTCAAATCTTATTTGCGGGATAAGGTTAATTCTGTCAATAAAGCTTTGGATGAATCCATACCCATGAGAGATCCACCCATGATTCACGACGCCATGCGTTACTCCCTCCTCGCCGGCGGCAAGCGTGTTAGCCCCATTTTATGTATTGCCGCTTGTGAGCTCGTCGGTGGTCAGCAATCTACCGTCATGCCCGCTGCCTGCGCTGTTGAAATGATCCATACTATGTCGTTGATACATGACGATCTCCCGTGCATGGACAATGATGATCTACGGCGGGGGAAACCCACTAGTCACAAAGTCTACGGCGAGGGCGTTGCCGTGTTGGCCGGTGTCTCCTTACTTGCCTACGCATTCAAGCATTTATCCAGCGTCACAGTGGGGGTCACACCTTCCAGAATCCTAGCCGCAGTCAACGAACTAGCGAAATCGGTAGGAACGGAAGGATTAGTAGCGGGACAAGTGGTTGACATATCATCAACGGGGAAACAGGTGGGATTGCGGCAGCTGGAATTCATACACGTACACAAGACGGCGGCGTTGCTGGAAGCAGCGGCGGTTCTGGGAGTATTACTGGGTGGTGGGACTGACGAAGAAGTGGAGAAATTAAGGAAGTTTGCGAGGTGTATTGGGTTGTTGTTTCAGGTGATTGATGACATTTTGGACGTGACGAAGTCGTCGGAAGAGTTGGGGAAGACGGCCGGGAAGGATTTGGTAATGAAAAAGGCGACTTATCCGAGTGAAATTGGGATAGAGAAGTCGAGGAAATTTGCCAAGTCGTTGATTGTGGGAGGCTCAGAAGCAGATTTCTGGGTTTGATCCGGAAAAGGCGGCACCTTTGATTGCTCTTTCTAATTACATTGCTGATAGAGGAAATTAGATTTTATACGAATTTTGGAGAGTTGATTGTGTAAATTGATTTATTGAACAAAAACAAACATCTCTGTAGAAAACATTTTAATGTATTTTACACTTCAAGTTTAAGAATGAAAGAGAAGTTTTTTTAGGGAATATTTATTTCCCTATTTCTCGAATCTCAATTTTGTGTATACTTCCTCCTGCTCCATCTGCTTAAGCTTTCACATTTTTATCTAAACGAATATCCCATTAGTAGCTTCCATCTTTTTAAAATTCCAAGTAAAAATACTGGCTCCCCACTTATCAACTCCACTCACTTCTTCCTCCCACATACTCCCTCCGTCCACTTTGTTGCTTTACGCTGCCATCATGTTTACGCGTGACAAGCGGAAAAAAATAACGATATAAATGCTATGAGCGTTAAAATAAACATAAGTGAGAAAGTTAATATGAGATAGTAAATGAGTAAATGGTGGTTGTGAGTATTAAAATAATGAGGACAGAGAATGAGCTTTAAGGTGAAGGTTAATATTTTAATAATAAAAACTTTTTCATTTTAGGTAAAAACAAAGCGTGAAGTATGTATTCTGGACGCCCAAAATGTAGCAAAAGCTAAGTAAGTGGCGTTGTTGTTTTTTTTATTTTGGTTTTATTTGCCATTCTAACACTTAGACTATTCATGTAAGAGGATTAGAGAAATAAGTTTGTTTGTTTTTTTTTTTGAAAATAAAGCGCTTGTTAGCAGCTTCTGTAGAAAGTCCTCTCTTAATTTTTAAAGTGTATTAAAATGTCATTGAATTCGCTTCTCAAAGCCTCAAAGCCACTGTTTCATATTTGCTTCGGGTAATTTTTTTTTAAACTGCATTTCATCGTTTACAATGTGCATTTACGGCTTTTTTTTTTTTTTTTTTTTTAATTTTTTTTTTTAATCAAGCTGCTTTCGTATAATGAATTCGAGATAGAAAATCAAACAACTTATCCAATTCAAAATTCAGCGCTTGCCGCTCTTAATCATTCCACCATTTTCTTAACCGAAATCGCATTTCAAAGACTTATCACTTAAAAAAACAAAACCCCCCAAGTAAGTGGATCGAGGGAGTACTTAAATTGAGTAATCTACTTGTCATACCCACTAACTTTTCCTTCTCACACATTTAAATTAAGGATCCCACTTCGTCAAGGATTCACTCAGTTCTTTTCTCTGCTAACACTTCTCCCACTCATCACTTTTTTTGCCCAGTGTGCCCTCACTAAAATGCAGGCGAAGCATCTATGCGGGTCGGAGGGAGTATTGTCCTACTTTAAAAATGATATTTGTTAATACAGAATATCTTTTATTTATTTACATATATTTTAACTAGGACTAACATACTAACAAATCTTTTTTCCTTTGTGAGTGTGCTTTATATTTTCTTGAAGGAATCAAATCTCACTTAAGGAAGAATTCGATTGACGTGAACATCTTTCTGGGGCACATAAATACGCACTTCAACACATCAGAGAAGACACGAGAAGACGTTAGAGAATTATTCGGGAAAACACAGTTTTTGTTCTTCACGGATTCAATATTGCCTTCCAGGTCATGAGTTGCTGTTGTGCCTTACATCCGAATCCTCTCGATTCAGTTTTTCATCAAGTTCTTTTGCTTCTACTTCCTGATTGTGAATAAACTCTACTTGAGAAAGGGAGATTGTTCTTATTGTAGAAGATGGTTATAACTTGTTTAGTGTTTTAATCATTTTGTTTTCACTTATTCGATTTTTACTTCCGTAAACAGCTTTTAATAAAGGGAAATGCTTTTTAAAGCTTAAAGCCTCTGTTTGTCGGGTTTCGAAACCAAAAGAAACGCTTATAACTCAGTGTTATTTATTTTTTATTCCGATCGCGTTATTAATGGATGTGTGGACGTAAGCACAAATAGATCTCACATCCGTATTCACATCCGTGTTCTATTTAGTCGACTGTGCTTCCTAGCTACACGAAACTTTCAACTGCATCGCAGCCAACCTCGATATATTATCGAGCTGGGATCCAAAAAGTTGTAGTCACAATGAAATGTCAAAATCATCCAAACAAGCCTCCACTTGAATGACACCAATTACTCTTTTTGGAAGTCTAAGATGCAGAATCATATTAAAGGTAAATAATTTAAAGAGCTTCGACCGTGCATTCTTTGCTGCATGCCAACCTCCTGCACTATGGAGTAAGAGGCTCGCATCGTAATTCGTGAGTCACTCAAAGAGAGCATCCTGAGGAGAGACGGACTCTTCAGGAGATCATCTCTCGCCAATTACAATTCTAAAGTTAGCTGGTGTTATTTTCTACCAAGTTTCGAAAATATGCATAAAACTCATCACTAATTTAAAGTGTAGCAAAGAATGCGTTTGAGATATATTATGATGCAATGCGAGGGAATTCAAAGTGTTAAATCCACTAGACTTAGAATCTTAATGGATAGATTTCCAACTTCTTAGAACGGAAGAGACAGAGGATATTGTCTCCTATGGCCGCTAAGATCCACAAATCTCCAATGAATGCACTAAATACAGAGAGTCAATTTCAAAACTATCGATTAGTCGCCAAATCTTAAGGACTTCGCCTCTCTCGAAAGGTTTAATATCAAGGTTCTGTCACGCTACTCAAGAAACCAACATTGCCTGGAGCCTGGACAAAATTGTCGGAGTCCTAATCGTTTTTAGTTCACCCAAAGCTCAACAAAAGAACAAGGCAGCACAAGTATTGCCTTTAAAAGTTCTGCAGCCTATTCCAAAGAAAATAGAGACATGGCCTTTTCCTCTCAAATTACCGAGTCTAATCTCGAGAAAGATGATGCGGCCGTAATCTACCAAGAAATCTAATTATATTCTCGAATAACAAAAGGAGAAATAAGTTTCCTAGAAAAATTTCTTAGGATTTAGAGAAACA